>ML111261.1:95271-115525 GCA_003697995.1 Taxidea taxus jeffersonii
AACAATGAACATATATTATTCATATATTATATGTTTATATAAAATGCATAAATAAAGGTGAGAGGCAGCAACTAAAAGCTTCCTTACCTATAGTATCCTAAATGTTTTCTTTTTGCCTTATCTCATTTTCCTTTTTTTAATTAATTTATTTATTTTTTAATTTGTCAGAGAGAGAGAGAGAGCAAGCACAGGCAGACAGAGTGGTAGGCAGAGGCAGAGGGAGAAGCAAGCTCCCCGCTCAGCAAGGAGCCCGATGTGGGACTCGATCCCAGGACACTGGGATCATGACCTGAGCCGAAGGCAGCCGCTTAACCAACTGAGCCACCCAGGTGTCCCCTCCCTCATGTTTCTATCCTAGTAATGTAGGAATTCTGTCCAGCAGAATTTTCAAGTCCCATCCAATGTCTTTTTATAGATAGCTCTTTATTTTTCTAACACTTGATAGAATTATGTTACTATATATTTTAAACCAGCAGAAGATTGATGGATTCATCTTAGTGGGCATAGTAGTTTGCTAGGACTACCCTAATAAAATACAACAATTGGGTGACTTACACAACAGAAATTTATTTTCTCACAGTTCTGGAGGCTCGAAGTCCAAGATCAAGGTGTCATCAAGGTTGGTCACTTCTAAGGTTGCCTTCTATGGCTTGCAGATAACCATCTTCCTACTTTGTCCTTACCTGGTATTTCCTCTGTGTGTGCCTATCATTTTGTGTGTCCAAATGTACCCCCTTTTTTTCTCTAAGAAACTCCTTTTTTAAAGCAAAATTTGTATTTGAGTATAGTCGACACACAATGTTACATTAGTTTCAGATGTAAAACATAATGATTTAACCTCTCTGTGTTATTCTATGCTCATTAAAAGTGTATCTACCATCTATCACTATACAATGCTATTACAGTCTCATATTCCCTATGCTATGCCTTTTATTCTGATGACTTATTCATTCCATAACTGGAAGCCTGTATCTCCCATACAGGTCTCTCAGGTCTCATATTTAGGTTTTTAATCCATCTTGAGCTTATTTTTGTGTTTGGTATTAGAAATTGGTCCGGTTTCATTCTTTTGCATGTAGCTGTCCCGTTTTTCTCAGCACCACTTATTGAAGAAACTGTCTTTTCTCCCATTGTACATTCTTGCCTATTTTGCCATAGATTAGTTGACCATTTAAGTGTGGGTTTATTTCTGGGCTCTCCTATTCTGTTCTCTCGACCTATGTGTATATTTTTATGCCAGTACTATAGTGCTTTGATTACTACAGTTTTGTAGTATTTTGAAATCTGGAATTGTGATACCTCCAGCTCTGTTTTTCCTTATCAAGATTTCTTTGGCTATTTAGGGTCTTTTGTCATTCCATATAAATTTTAGGATTATTTGTTCTAGTTATGTGAAAAATGCTGTTGATATTCTGATAGAGATTGCATTGAATCTGTAAATTGCCTTGAGTAGTATGGACATTTTAACGATTTTAATTCTTCCAATCCAGGAGCACATCTTTCCATTTCTTTGTGTCATCTTCACTTTCTTTCTTCAGTGTCTTCTAGTTTTCAGAGCACAAGTCTTTTACCTCATTGCTTAAGTTTATTACTATATTCTCTGTGTCAGTGAATCTGGGTTTTATTTTGTTTTGTTTTGTTTGTCTCTTAGATTCTGCTTTTAAGTGAAATCATGTAGCATCTGTCTTTATCTGCCTGGCTTATTTCACTTATTGTAGTAACCTCGAGGTTACTAATAGCAAGATTTCATTCTTTTTTGTAGATGAATAGTATTCGTGTGTGTGTGTGTGTGTGTGTGTGTGTGTGTGTGTGTGTGTGTGCCATATCTTCTGTATCCATTCATCCACTGATAGACACTTAAGTGTTTTTATATTTTGACTATTGTAAATCACGCTGAAATGAGCATATGGATGCGTATCTTTTCAAATTCATGTTTTTCTTTTCTTCAGACAGATATCCAGAAGCAGAATTGCTGGATCATATGATAGTTCTCTTTTCAATTTTTTGAGGCACTTCTATGCTGTTTTCCATGGTGGCTGCACTGATTTACATTCTCACAACAATGGATGGGAGTTCCCCTTTCTCTACATGTTCACCAACACTTGTTATTTCTTCTCTTTTTGGTAATAGCCATTCTGACAGATGTGAGGTGATAGCTCATTATTGTTGACTTGGGTTTCCTTGATGATTAGTTATAAGGAGATCTTGTCATGTGTCTCTTGGCCATCTGTATATCTGCTTTGGAAAAAATGTCTGTTTATATCCTGTGCCCATTTTTTTTATCAGATTGTTAGGGGTTTTTTAATTGAGATATATTAATTCTTCTAATTTCTAAGATTAAAAAACTTTCTTGTTAGTGTCTTAAGAGGTTTGAGATTCCTATGAATATTCACATCTTTTTAAAACAGACCTTTGGCATGTTATTCAAATTCCATTCATTACCCGCTATGTGCTGGGAGATGGATTCTCATCAGTTGCTGTCTTAGAGCTTGCTTCCTGCCAGAAGAGCATGAGCCACCAGTATGGTGTTCCCTAAATTTGTGATTAGACAGAATATCAGAAACACTTTTTGTAGAGTTATTTTGGAAGATTTTGTTTAGGCAAGGACCAGCCATTTGTAAATATCTTTAATTAATTTACCATAAACCAGCTTATTCTATTTCAGACACCAAGCTTAAAGTAGGATTTCTTATAAACCAAAAACGCTCCTGGTACTTTGAGAGTCCATTGGCTTATATTAGCTGTGGTCTCTGCTTCACAAGTTTTGCCAACCCTCACTTGAGGAAGGAAAAAAATATCACAAAAAACCCACATCTGGATTCAATTGATTGGACCTTAACCAGCCTCCATCGCAATATGCAAATAATCATCCTCTGTAGTGTGTACTTCATGGCTGATAAAGCTAAGGTGTCATATTATCAGAGCCCCAAACTTCTTTCTCATTTCCTTCCTTCCTCTGATAGCAAAACCTTTCAGACACACAGTGGGCTTCATCCAGAATGTATCTCAAATGCTGGCCAATACTGTCTAAAAACATCAATGCTGTACTGCACAATAGAAAACAAGCAGATGTTAAACTTTCCACTAACAAGTTTGCTTCATTGTGAGGCAGACTGACTTGTTTTAGCCACTTCTATTCATGGATAAAAAGGAGACTTAGAACATGGAGACATAGAACTCTCTCCACATATCTGTTTTTCTCACTTAAATTCCTCTCACTTTTTTACTGACCCATATTCTCTCCACCTGTCCAGCATATCAAAATATCTGATTTTTTTTCTTTTTTGCAAATATTGCTGGTCATTAATCTCTTCCCTTCTTTCAACTCTTCATTTTCTATATTTTGCTTCAATGACTTGCTTATTTTTTTATGATCTTTCTTAAGATGTCTAAAACATGGAGGTTGTTTTAATACTTGGGAAGTATTTCAGGATACCCAAGGAAGGTAAAGTAAAAAATTTGCATGTCAAAATTGCCAGAATACCTGGTAATCTGAGTTTCCTAAAATCTGGAGCCAGATGTGTCTAATCATAAACTTGAGAACTTGAAGACAGCTGATCAACATGATTATATATCCCTAATTTTAGTTCTAGATGTGAAACAATATGCCTACAAAAATATTCCCATCAATGGTCTCTACATTGGATGCTAGTCCATTTGAGAATTCAGACTCAGATATATCATCCTATTAGTTTTGCTGACATTTATCCCCACCCCCACCCCTCCAATTCCAGTTCCATATGAATTTGACACAGGTGCAGACTCAGGCTTAACATAAGGGAGCAATTTTCTGATTCATTCGTGTAAGACCCCGAGGGAAAAAGAGAACAAGATATACCAAGGTAATATTGCATTGTTAAAAAATTAACTTAGCTTGCTATTCTACTGAGGCAAGAATATCCACATCCAAATGCTTAGATATATAAACCAGTCCTCACATACAGTTCTTGTCTTAGCATTTAAAAAAAGAAAGAAAGAACTCATTTTTAAGAAAATAATTTAAAGGGAATATGGATAGAGGATTATATTTGTGTCTTTCTGGGGGGGTGGGTGACCAACCTACATTGTTGTTTTAATTCTACTGGGGGCAGGGATACAACAGCAAAAAATTGAGTGAACACTCCCCCCTCCACATTGCTCTGCAAAAGCCAGTCTTGTTCTGAAAGGAAATGACCTGTTGAAACACGTTTTTAATTATTATTTATAAAAATTCTTGGATTTTATTAGTACAGGGCTCAGTGAGTCTTCTAGCTGAATTGTACAGTTATTCGGTGCCTAAAAGCAGAGTGGAGGGGGGAGACTAATTAGCATAGTTCTTACATCACCTCTGGAAATTCTTTATTTGCCCTCAGGATCCACATTGCTGTCTCTGCTCAACACTGTTAAATATGACAAGGTCAGTACCCCTGTTTTTGTAACAGTGAATGCTAACAAACTCAAGCTTCACACACATTGTCATTGTTTAACAAGGTCAACTGAGTTAACTGAGAGCATTATGCATGTAGAGTGCCAAGAAGACCCCATCAACAGTCAAATATACAATGTTATCATATTAGCATAAGTAGTGTAGCAACAGATGGCCCAGCTGTAAGTCAGACTTATCCCAAGATTCTGCACCAACAGTTGAGTAGTAGAAGGATCTATATCATGGCCCAGAGGACACTGGCAGGGAAATGGGAGATGCGGTTTCCAGTCTCACCTTCGCCACTTCCTCTCTGAAGGCTTAGTTTCCACAGCAATAGGAGAAATCAGACCAGATGACATCCAAAGCCTATTTATGCCCTCAAAGCCATGATTCTGAGGCAGTCTACAGGTTGAATGTATTGCCAGTATGAATTTCAACAGAAACATATTCTTAATACAGTGTGTTTTGTACAACAATAGGTTTCTATTTTTATTCCTTTGGCATTTGACAGAGAGGTAAAGAAAGCTGAATTCCAACAAGTCTGCTTACCTCAGATGGTGTGTGTGTAGGAACTTAGACATCTGTACAAGTTAAATAAAGTGATGACTGACATGTGCTTCTTAGGCCTTACAACATAATCAACACTATAATGCAGTCTACTGAGTACTTCTGAGAAACTCTGCTTCAATTTCCAACAAGAGTTTGTGACTCTTTTTACAATTTTAGTGAAATAAACATTCTTTAATCCATTTCTGCAGTTTGAGAAATGGAGTCACTTCCAGTTTAGTCAGTGTTAGGATAATTTTAACTCCTAATCAACAATGACTTGCTAAATTTATGTTGTTCAAATTTGCTTTTTTTCTGTCATCATGCAACAAAAACAATTCATAAATATCAAAAAATACTATCACAGGGTGGAACTGTAACAATTGCCTAGAAAGAAAAAAAACACAATATTCTGTAAACATGAAACAAGATTCTTTTGGTAGAAGGAAGAGAAACAAGAATAAAAGAAACCTGTCTAATGGAAAAGTACTATAAAGTATTGTAGATTGGCATATAAATAAGACAAAAAGTATGAGGGAAGGAGTGTTGCTTTTAAATCCATTTTAGTATAAATAGACATCTTAGAAAACAATTTATTTTTAATGCAAATTGTTCTAATGTTATAGTACAAATTTCCTTTATATATCATATTGGTTAAATTACATCTTTTCAACCTTAATTTATTATGTTAAATTGTAAATGTTTGTAATGGGCCTTTTAAATGCTTGATGCACTGTTATTACTCTTCAGCAAAACATTTCTCAAATGTGCAACATTATTTTAAAATAAATCTCTCAAGATGAACATAGTTGCTGGAGTCTCTTGAAATATATGGCATTTAAGAATAGACGTGTGTTTCTTCAGTGCAGGAGTTCTTCGAGGGAATTTTTGACTGCTGATGCAAACATTAGTAAGCAATGCACTTGTTTGGTTAAGACTTTTAGCCTTGACCTCCAGCTTTAAACCCTTGTCCTTTATTAATCACGTGTTTCCTGAATCAAAGAGAATATTTTTGGAGAGGGAAAATTGTTCTGGGACCGAAGGAGTGTTATATACCAAACAGACATGCCCAGATGACAAATAACCCCCGCGTGATAGCCAGGGTTCATCCAGCTGGTCGGCCCCATATTTTGTGATTGATGGTGTTGATGTTCTAAATAGGCCTAAGATGTGCCAAGTATAAGAGCCATAACAAAGTCCTTCAGATTTATACTGTAGATAGAAGGAGGAAGCAAGAAGGCATGTTCCCAGCACATGGCAATTCTAAGAATGGTGTCATGATTACAAGTAACCTTGCAGGGTTTGTCTGGTTTCTTTCGAAGTGAAACAAAAACTATTTGCTGGTCAGGAATGAATAGGGTCACATAAGGTCTGTCTGAACCTTACGATTACTAAAATGTTTCTCTGTAACTGGACACCTTCTAAAGCTAGGATAACATTGGAATCCATTGTAGAGATCAATACACTGATTTTTCCTTTGCCTTTTGAGGCTTCTGAGAAAATAAGAACAGTTATTTGCTTTAAACAAAAAAAGAAAAAAAAAGAAAGTGATATCATGACATATGTTGAAGCCATTAAATGCTTGAAGTAAAAAAAACAAAGAATATTTAACCTAACCCTACTCTCGTATATTTAGGAAAATGAAATTTTTTTTTAATCAAGGAGAGTCACAAGAACTCTGGTTTATTTTTTAAGGCATTTGTAAACAATCTTTAAAAGTAGATAATATATTTAAGAAAGCCAAAAACTTATATTTGAGCTTATCAAGAAGAGTGATAATGATAGCACTTACTATTTTTAAATGAATATTAAATATAACTCATATGCATAGGAAGCTGTTGTACTGTTATTTTATGAGACTTTCATTAGTGAGAGTTAATAACCTTATGTGTCTATAGCAATTATACTTGTGAACCTTCACAGCACTTAGGAAGCAGCTCCCAGGAAACTAATCCCCACTCCTCATCTTCTTTATGAAATTGAATTTACTAAATTGATTCCACTGGGTGTTTTAAGGAACAGACCTGGAAAACTTGTTCCCAGGATTGATGTTAAGCATGTTGTTCAGGACAATTTCTGTGCATTCTTTAAGAAACTTCTTTCTAATCTCAGTATGCAAAATGGTTGTGCTTCTCTAAGTCAGTGTACTTAAATTTATCACAGAGACCTGAGGCACGCAAAGATGAGGACATTTCTTTCTTTGCATTGGCCTTTAAAAAGCATGGAACCTAGTTTGAAGCTCATTTTTCACAACAAAATAGGGCTTAGCAGTGAGAGTTTTGGTTTCTAGTTCATTCCTGGACCCATTAGCTGTCCTATCTTTTCTTTTCATTGAGAATTTCTCACAAAATTGTGTTATCTTGCCATATTGATGTTTGTGAACTTCATGTTTTTTGGGAGCAAAAGAACACATATTGATTAATTAATGTTTTGGTTCATTATGAAAACATATTTTTCCCCATCAACTTTCAAAAATTTCAGAGGACTTTATAAATGGGAAAACTAATAAAATGCAAAGTTCATTGGACGGACATGGATGGTACTATGGCTTAATGTAACAGAGTATTTAAGATCAGAATTGTCAACTAATAAGGTAATATGAGGCATATATTATCATTGTTAGAATTCCGTTTCCCAATTGAGAGTGGTCTTACCAGTCAGAGAAGCCAGTTAGATTTTGTTACCTAATATTTATAATATTTATGATACAAATGGGTATGACTATATCTAGAAAACTAAAGTTGGTAAATACTGTACACAAGTGAAAAAAATCAAATCATGATGTTATTACATTTTTATGACTCATATTAACAATGCTTACCATAACATCAGCAAAAATGTTTAGAGGGACCAGGTAAATTGCAATTATTTATTAGGAAATCAGAAATCAGCTGGTGGTATGGTACATTCGAGAAGGAATAACTTTGTTTTGTTTTGTTTTCTTAAGATTTTATTTGTTTATTTGAGAGAGGGAGAGAGAACATGTGCATGCACGCACAAGTCGGGGAGGGACAGAGGGTTATGGAGAGAGAATCCCAAGTAGACTCCATACTGAGCATGGAGCCTGACATGGGGCTCCGTCCCCTGAGATCATGACCTGAGCTGAAACTAAGAGCCAGCTGCCTCACCGACTGTGACTCCCAGGCGCCCCCCAGAAAGGCATAGTTTTTAAAGAGCTACAGAATTGCCCAGTTTTGAAAAATATTCAGCAGACACATGTAGAATCCGATAATTTTCCAAGATCAGATGCTGATGTGTTTTATTTACTTTTGGCTAATATAATAATTTAGAAAATCTTTAAACTTACAAATCATGGGACATTCTATTAGGAAAAACATCCATAGTTCTAAGGATGAAATATTCCTCCTCGCTTAAAGGAACAAAAGTGAAATTTTCCTCTCTATTGTAGTTTTGAAAAATATAATGTTACAATACTGTCTTTGGTTTTATTTTCATTTTTGGCACATTGCTGTTTCTCTTATTATGATTGTTGTTGTAATTTAAAAGTGCTTTATATTTGCCCATTTAGCCTTCACTGCAGCTCTCCAAGGCTGGGAAACATCTAGTTTCTCATATCTAGTTAACAAATACATAAACTAAGGTACACACTTGGATTCTTTTCCATCCCTTATATAGCAAGATTGGAGTATAGCCAAGAATAAAGTCTGTGATCACATGACTAAGGACAATTGGCTGCAAGCATGGGCTCAGATCTCCACGAAAGGTGTGGCCAATCATGGTTAATTAGACCAAACAACATAAATACATAAGGATATGACCACAGAAGAATTCTGTCACAAGCTCTATCCTGGCTGGAGAAATTTTGAATCTCTAAATTATCTTTGGATGATTTTTATTACAGATAGAAGTGAAAATAAAGTCTCAAAAAAATCACTGCTGTCTTTTGCTAAGAGATCCTCCTACCAGCAAGATTGTGGATTTAGTTGAAGTGTGTCACGGGATGACCTGGAGGATCACCCATTGATTCCTGAGCTTTTGCACCTCGACATAATAGAATTTTGACTTCTATAATCAGTTTGTCCTGCTCATATATTCATTTTTAGCACTGGGTGACTCACTTAGTTAAAAAGACAACAAAAGCACTCATTCCTAAGATTTGAATTCTCGTTTCCTCTGAATTCTGCTGATTTTCTTTCTTATGTCAGGGCTCTTGTGATTTTTGGTGGGTTTTGCTCAGTCATTGAAGATGCAGTTGCTCCAAGTTCCCTTGAAGCAGGGTTTATCTATTAATAGTATTCATAAGGATGTTTGCTTCTTCCTAACCTTTTCAGAAAAATTCGGTCCTGGTTACATAACAGGCTGGGAATGCCGACTCTGTTTGCTGCCCTAGGTTTGCTCCAAGCGCTGCTATAACCATTTCCCTCTGAGTTCTCCCTGTGCTAAATAAAAGAGGTTCTATTTCGTACCTGAGGGTGGGGGAGAGCGGGAGGGCCGGGGGAGTGGTTTCTAAAAAAAAAAATTCCTCAAATACACATCATGATCTCACCCACTCCACCATCATTTTAAATCAATGATTTAAAATGATAAATCATTTTAATGATAATGATACGTCCTCTTTAACAATAGTAAATATACATGGGCCAGCTATTAGAGAACTCATCAGTATTCCAAATTAGATTTTATTTTGCTTAAGGGTGAATCTTTCATTCAAGTCACTTGTCAGTGTTGATGGAGCGGTTTCCACTCTACTGATCATCTACCTGCTTTCATAGTTTCACTAAGGCACTATGAAGTCCCCTAGTTCTTCCCTTAGGTATCTTCCTCTGTTCCTGGCCTTTATTTGTTTTCACTTCAGTTACAGTGAGTGTATGCTATCTCCCTGAGCATTTTCCTCAGAGACTCTGTACTATTATTCCAAAGGGCCTAAACTTCTACTCTATCTGTCAAAATGGTTAATACATGAGTATTAACGTCCCATTTTTTATATAGTAATTGAAAGGTTGCCTGCTGTGCACAAGACTCTGCTCTGCTAGCCTGGAACCCGACTGGACACAGCATTTGCCAGCCGCCTGCCGGGAGCGACAGTGCACTGAGATGGAAGGTGAACTCCGTCACCCAACAGGCGTCTGCCAGTGTCTGATTTCTGTGATTCAGGCATGTGCCTTTTAAAGGCTCTTCATCCAACTGCAAATCTTCCCTTCACTCACCCACTTGTTTGGATTCAGAAGATAGCACTTGGCACAAAGAGACACATTCCCTAATAACGTTTTATTCTTTTCTGTCAGCCACCCTCTCTTTAATTCCCTGCATGTGGTGAGCTTTCTCGAAGTCCCCTGACTGTATATCCTGAGCCCATATCCTCGAATCTTTGTGTCCCTTTTCACCATTATCACTCCAGAGAGATTTTCTTTGTAATTTTGGTCAGCCCTACAGACTCGTCCTTTGATAATGGTGTGTATTAATATCCTTTCCTTTCTATAGCATCCTGTAGGGTTTTCAAAACCTTCTGATTTTTAGCTTTTCTTCTGTGATTTTCTTATGGCTCCATTTTGTGCTTGTTTAGAGACTTTCAATCTTTTTGACACATCTGTCAAGATCAATTTTTTGACCCACTTTCTGCTCAGCTTCTAGGATTCGTTTCAGCAGTGCACTGTGGTTTATTCATCCTTCTGGACTTTCCCTACTGTCTAGACTCCTGCAGATCATTAACGCTGCTTTCTCAGCATGGTTGTCACAGCCATCATGGGGCTTGAGAACTTTTGCAAGGGTCTAAGATTTTTGCATCTGTAACTTTTAACTACCTTAATGACTTTACAAAGGTTTTTCTTCTCTGCAGTGAATAAACTTCTCTCGTTCTTTACAGGGACACTCACTATCATAATGATTCCCATGCTGTTTAGTTCCCTCTTGTTTCTCAACCTTAAGATTAGTTTGCATTAATATGTCAGTATGCCTTGGCTTGTGTTTTAACTATCCTACTCCTTGTGCCTCTTAAGATTTTAAATCATCCCCATGATGATGAGTTGGTATTTCTCCTTCCTCCAAATTGTAGTTTTTGTCAACACAATGCCTTTTTATCCAAAAGATTTAGGCTTGAGCCATAAACCTAAATGTTGAAAATATCCAACCCTAAATGTGTAACTTCTAATTTTGCTAATTTGATTGGAGAACTGTAGGAATTATTATTTCTGTCTTTGAGTCTTTAGAAGATAATTGTTTTCAAAGATCTTACATTTTATGACACTACTAAAGCTTAAGCTCATTGATAACTAATAACAGTAATTGGAATCTCTCTTATTTAACATCTTTGTGTGTTTGTGTTTATAGATTGTTATTATGTCTCATTTCCATTTTTTTTTACTCTAAGTGAACATACCCAATGCTCTGTACCTTTTTTCCAGAGGATGACTTGTACAAACCCTTTATAATTTTTTTATTGTTGTTCTTTGAGCTCTTTCCAGTTCACTTTGTATTTTAAAAACCGTGTTTGTACATTCTACCACATTTCCTATAGTTCCAAAGAAAAGTGCAGAAGAAATTTAGTGCTCGCACTGACTCTGTTACTCAATCTGCACTTAGTGAGTTGTCAGACCCCCTCACATCTCCTGAGAATGCAGTGGTGGATCTGACATCCCAAGGGTTCCCTCTGACTTACCTGGTTCCCTTAAACAATTATTTCTTCCAACAGAGCATTGCTTTGCAAAGGAGTGAACATCAGTGTATACACCCCTCCATACCCATTTGGTACTGAAGAAGCCATTCTACCCATTACCACTAGAAAATAACCAAGTTGCTTTTGTATTTAAAGTTTTTAACGAAAGATTTCTTAGTTGGATGGCCATGTGAATTGACATTCTCATATGAAGTGAATCTTGAAACATCTCTTCTATCAAACTCTGTTCAGTCAGTTCAATCATGCTGCCTCCGCTATTAAAACCCTCCTGGGTTCTCAGAGAAATGGTTTGGAACAGAGAAGCAGCTGTACCTGTTTTGCCAGTGTGCAAGAGAAATAAGTAAAATTGAATGAAAAAGTGGGGGATGTAAAGAATAGGAATGATTAAAAAAGAAAGATAGCTAAAAATAGATACAGTTTCCAACTAACAGTAGAGAGAAGTTAGGTAAAATGCAAATCCTCTTCTCAAAACTCCCTATCTTGAAGTTTATATAAACATAAATCTTTAGGTTTTCCATGAAACCATAATTCTTTTTTCTAGCAAAGGAACACTTATAAAAGAAGCTACAAAAATTCTTTCCAAACAGTAGCAATTATAAAATTATTAGGAAGCACATTGATCTTTGATTTTCACCCAGAAAGGGGCATACCCCACATATACTTGTGGAGGACTTAGCTTCCCATATTTGTACCTTGTTTTACTTTATTCTGCAAGATTTAGAATTAATTTACTCATCATTTTATTGGTTATTTTTATTTATAATGACACTGGATTTTAAATTTCCACTGACGCTGTAGATAATGTTGAAGAGATTTTACAACAGCCCTCCCATTTGGATTAACAAATGAATTGACACAGATCTCTGAGTACCAATTTAGGATCATTTTAGATGGAGAAAGAATCATAATAACAGACAAACAAACCGTCCAGTAGAACAGATATTTTGCCACTTCTTAAAACTGCTTGTAGAAGAGATGAGCATTAGCCAGGGATGCCGTGGCAGCTAACAAGGTCCCATCCGCTGCAGTGGCCCAACTCCTAGAGGATTTGATTTGTCTGTATTGATTTTCACAAAAGCTTTGGTTTTGGTGAAAAGAGAAAGGTAGAGGTTTCTTTGGCATAAGCAGTTCCCACTTCTGCCTCAAATCCTGTCCATGTTCCCACAGTGAGCTCTTTCACGGGCCCAGATCAAACCCTGGCCTCTTTACCTCACAGTCTCTTCTAACTAAGGCCTTGAAACAAGTTTACAGGGACTAGGCTAGAGGTGTTTGAGAGACAGCACCTGGTGAGGCATTTGTCTGTATTCTTCCTGCTGAGAGCCAGCCAGAGTACCACAGCAGGCATCCATCTTTGCCTTTCTCCTATCTCCTTGTACGTTTCCTGCAATAGTAGAGACATCACATTCCAAAGACCAAGCCAGGGCCACTGTATCCTCTCCTTACTTGGGAGTATTATTCCTAGTCTCCCAGGAGTTCCAAAACTCTCCACACCAATTCTCCAAGATCCTAGTGACCTGCCCCAATATCCTAGGTTTGTTGAGAAGTTCACACGGGCATTCCCAGTGTGCTTTTATACAAAAGAAAAGAGTACCAAACCTAAAGATACTACAAAATGGGGCTTGCTATTTAACGTAGGAGACAAAGCAAAGATTGAAGTACCTATTATGTAGCACTCTACATGTTAAAGAATGCTGTAATTTCACTGGTATCTGTTTTGTCTCCACAATTACCCTATGGCATAAGTAAGGGCAACGAGATAAGTTTTTAGAACTAGTGAACCTTAAACTCAGAAGTATTAAGTGGCTTTCCAATGTTAATTTCTCATAGACACAGACAAAAAATCCTCAACAAAACATTAGCAAATCAAATCTATCAATGTGTAAAAAGAATAATGCAGCGTGAACAAGTAGATATTTTTAATTTTTTTATTTTTTTATTTTTTCATATATATATAATGTAACCCCACCACCCTCTCCGTACACCCCTCTCCCCGACCCCCTCAGTTTGTTTTATGACATTAAGAGTCTCTTTTGGTTTGTCTCCCTCCCGATCCCATCTTATTTCATTTATTCATTTCCTATCCCCCTAACCCCCACCCCCCGCCATTGCATCTCCCCTTCTCATATCAGGGAGATCATATGATAGTTGTCATTCTCCCATTGACTTATTTTGCTAAGCATATTACCCTCTAGTTCCCTCCATGTCACGCAAATGGTAAGATTTCATTTCTTCTGATGACTGCATAGTATTCCATTGTGTATATATATACCACCTCTTCTTTATGCATTCATCTGTGGATGGACATCTAGGTTCTTTCCATAACTTGGCTATTGTGGACATTGCTGCTATAAACATTCAGGTACACATGCCCCTTTGGATCACTACGTTTGTATCCTTAGGGTAAATACCCAGTATAGTGCAATTGCTAGGTCAAAAGGTAGCTCTATTTTCAATTTTTTGAGGAACCTCCATGCTATTTTCCAGAGTGGTTGCACCAGCTTGCATTCCCACCAACAGTGTAGGAGGGTTCCCCTTTCTCCACATCCTCGCCAGCATCTGTCATTTCCTGACTTGTTCATTTTAGCCATTCTGACTGGTGTGAGGTGGTATCTCATTGTGGTTTTGATTTGTATTTCCCTGATGCACAGTGACGTGGAGCATTTTTTCATGTGTCTGTTGGCCATCTGGATGTCTTCTTTACAGAAATGTCTGTTCATGTCCTCTGCCCATTTCTTGATTGGATTATTTGTCCTTTGGGTGTTGAGTTTGCTAAGCTCTTTATAGATTTTGGATACTAGCCCTTTATCTGATATGTCATTTGCAAATATCTTCTCCCATTCTGTTAGTTGTCTTTTGGTTTTGTTAACTGTTTCCTTTGCAGTACAAAAGCTTTTAATCTTGATGAAGTCCCAATAGTTCATTTTTGCCCTTGCTTCCCTTGCCTTTGGCGTTGTTCCTAGGAAGAAGTTGCTGCGGCTGAGGTCAAAGAGGTTGCTGCCTGTGTTCTCCTCAAGGATTTTGATGGATTCCTTTCTCACGTTGAGGTCCTTCATCCATTTTGAGTCTATTTTCGTGTGTGGTGTAAGGAAACGGTCCAATTTCATTTTCCTGCATGTGGCTGCCCAATTTTCACAACACCATTTGTTGAAAAGGCTGTCTTTTTTCCATTGGACATTCTTTCCTGCTTTGTCAAACATTAGTTGACCATAGAGTTGAGGGTCTATTTCTGGGCTCTCTATTCTGTTCCATTGATCTATGTGTCTATTTTTGTGCCAGTACCATACTGTTTTGATGATGACAGCTTTGTAATAGAGCTTGAAGTCTGGAATTGTGATGCCACCAACTTTGGCTTTCTTTTTCAATATTCCTTTGGTATTCGATGTCTTTTCTGGTTCCACATAAATTTTAGGATTATTTGTTCCATTTCTTTGGAAAAAATGGATGGAATTTTGATAGGCATTGCATTAAATGTGTAGATAGCTTTAGGTAGCATACACATTTTCACAATATTTTTTCTTCCAAACCGGGAGAATGGAACATTTTTCCATTTCTTTGTGTCTTCCTCAATTTCTTTCATGAGTACTTTATAGTTTTTTGAGTATAGATTCTTTGTCTCTTTGGTTAGGTTTATTCCTAGTTATCTTATGGTTTGGTTGTAATTGTAAATGGGATTGTCTCCTTAATTTCTCTTTCTTCTGTCTTGTTGTTGGTGTAAAGAAATGCAACTGATTTCTGTGCATTGATCTTATATCCTGACACTTTACTGAATTCCTGTACAAGTTCTAGCAGTTTTGGAGTGGAGTCTTTCGGGTTTTCCACATATAGTATCATATCATCTGAAAAGAGTGATAGTTTGACTTCTTTGCCGATTTGGATGCCTTTAATTTCTTTTTGTTGTCTGATTACTGAGGTTAGGACTTCAAGTACTATGTTGAATAGCAGTGGTGACAACGGACATCTCTGCTGTGTTCCTGACCTTAGTGGAAAAGCTCTCAGTTTTTCTCCATTGAGAATTATACTTGCAGTGGGTTTTTCATAGATGGCTTTGATAATATTGAGGTATGTGCCTTCTATCCCTACACTTTCAAGAGTTTTGATTAGGAAGGGATGTTGTACTTTGTCAAATGCTTTTTCAGCATCTATTGAGAGTATCATATGGTTCTTGTTCTTTCTTTTGTTAATGTATTGTATCACATTGATTGATTTGCGGATGTTGAACCAACCCTGCTGCCCTGGAATAAATCCCACTTGGTCGTGGTGAATAATCCTTTTAATGTACTGTTGGATCCTATTGGCTAGTATTTTGGTGAGAATTTTCGCATCTGTGTTCATCAAGGATATTGGTCTGTAATTCTCTTTTTTGATGGGATCCTTGTCTGGTTTGGGGATCAAGGTGATGCTGGCCTCATAAAATGAGTTTGGAAGTTTTCCTTCCATTTCTATTTTTTGGAACAGTTTCAGGAGAATAGGAATTAATTCTTCTTTAAATGTTTGGTAGAATTCCCCTGGGAAGCCATCTGGCCCTGGGCTTTTGTTGATCTGTCCATTTCAGTGAGGGGAGGGTTAAAGTCCCCTACTATTATTGTATTATTGTCAATGTGTTTCTTTGATTTTGTTATTAATTGGTTTATATAGTTGGCTGCTCCCATGTTAGGGGCATAGATATTTAAAATTGTTAGATCTTCTTGTTGGACAGACCCTTTGAGTATGATATAGTGTCCTTCCTCATCTCTTATTATAGTCTTTGGCTTAAAATCTAATTGATCTGAAATAAGGATTGCCACCCCAGCATTCTTCTGATGTCCATTAGCATGGTAAATTGTTTTCCACCCCCTCACTTTCAATCTGGAGGTGTCCTCAGGTCTAAAATGAGTTTCTTGTAGGCAGCATATTGATGGATTTTGTTTTTTTATCCATTCTGAAACCCTGTGTCTTTTGATTGGGGGCATTTAGCCTATTTAAATTCAGGGAAACTATTGAGAGATATGAATTTAGTGCCATTGTATTGCCTGTAACATGATTGTTACTGTATATTGTCTCTGTTTCTTTCTGATCTACTACTTTTAGGGTCTCTCTTTGCTTAGAGGACCCCTTTCAATATTTCCTGTAGAGCTGGTTTGGTGTTTACAAATTCTTTCAGTTTTTGTTTGTCCTGGAAGCTTTTTCTCTCTCCTATTTTCAATGATAACCTAACTGGATAAAGTATTCTTGGCTGCATGTTTTTCTCATTTAGTGCTCTGAATATATCATGCCAGTTCATTCTGGCCTGCCAGGTCTCTGTGGATAAGTCTGCTGCCAATCTAATATTTTTACCATTGTATGTTACAGACTTCTTGTCCCGGGCTGCTTTCAGGATTTTCTCTTTGTCGCTAAGACTTGTAAATTTTACTATTAGATGATGGGGTGTGGACCTATTTCTATTGATTTTGAGGGGGATTCTCTGCACCTCCTGGATTTTGATGCTTGTTTCCTTTGCCATATTAGGGAAATTCTCTACGATAATTCTCTCCAATATACCTTCTGCTCCCCTCTCTCTTTCTTCTTTTTCTGGAATCCCAATTATTCTATTGTTGTTTCATCTTATGGTATCACTTATCTCTCGAATTCTCCCCTCGTGGTTCAGTAGTTGTTTGTCTCACTTTTGTTCAGCTTCTTTATTCTCTGTCATTTGGTCTTCTATATCACTAATTCTTTCTTCTGCCTCACTTATCCTAGCAGTAAGAGCTTCCATTTTTTATTGCACCTCATTAATAGCTTTTTTTAAAATTTCAACTTGGTTGGATTTTAGTTCTTTTATTTCTCCAGAAAGGGCTTTTATTTCTCTGGACAGAGTTTTTCTAATATCTTCCATGCCTTTTTCGAGCCCGGCTAGAATCTTGAGAATCATCATCCTGAACTCTAGATCTGACATATTACCAATGTCTGTATTGATTAGGTCCCTAGCCTTTGGTACTGCCTCCTGTTCTTTTTTTTGTGGTGAGTTTATGAAGGAGCAAATGAGATACTAAAAAGGTGGCAAAGAGCCCAGAAAAATGTGCTTTAACCAAATCAGAAGAGACCCCAAGTCGGGGGGGGGGGGGGGAGGAGGAAGAAAGGGAGTAAAAAGAAGTTCAGAAAAAAAATTTTAAAAAGAATACAAATAAAGAAAAAATATAAAAGAGAAAAAAAAATATATATATATATATTAGACTGGTGACTAGAACAGGGTCACCCACTTAATTTTGGGAGTATTTTGGTCTCTTAGAAGAAACTACCTCCCAAAATTTTAAAGAATGAAAAACATATATAAGGGTAAACACAATGAAGGGATGGAATATGACTATAAAGATGAAAAAAAAATTTTTTCATTTATAACAAAGAAGTTGATAAGGTAAGTTGGCTGGGAGAATAAAAAAAAAGAAAGTGGAGAGAATTTGCTCGGGCTGGAGACTATGAAGCCTGGTGCTAGATTTAGGGTGTTTTTTGATCTATTAGAAGAAGTTGTACCCCAAAGTTTTTAGAAGAAAAAACCCTATTTGTATACAAAGAATAAAGTTAGATACAATGAAGGAAAAAATATGAGTATAATAATGAAGGTTCAAAAAAGATTTTTTTATGAAAGGTATTAAGATAAACTAGTTAAAAATTGTTAAAAGAGGAAAGGTTAAAAGTTTAAAAAATTAGCAGAAGGAAAAAAATTTTAAAAAATTAACCTTGCAAGAGTAAAGATTAATGGGGAGAAAGCCAATAATTCCTTTGCTTTCTCCTCCTCTGGAATTCTGCTATTTTCCTTGGTAAGTGAACTTGGTCTTGGCTGGATTTCTTGTTGATATTCTGGGGGGAAGGGCCTGTTATAGTGATTTTCAAGTGTCTCTGCCCCAGGCAGAATTGTACCACCCTTACCAGGGGCCAGGCTAAGTAAGCCACTTGGGTTCACTTTCGGGAGCTTTTGTTCCCTGAATGCTTTCCGTAGAGTTCTGGAGGATGGGAATGAAAATGGTGGCCTTCTAATCTCCGGCCCAGAGGAGACGAGAGCTCGGGGCCCCACTCTTCAGTGCACCCTCAGAGAATAGCACTCAATCACTCCTGTCTCCCTGGCCTCCAGCTGTGCTCTGAGCTCACCCATCCTGTCACCAAGCGTCTCTGTCTCTGGCACACAGACCTGCATGGAGTCTCTGAACCCCTCAGATCCCTGAGCTCTTCCAGGTCGGGGTCTCCCCGGATCTTGTGGTGACCCCATGCACAGAGCACTGGCCCGTGTCACGGATTACGATTCAAGGTAACCCCAAGTTGAGAGTTCACTCCTCGGCTCTGTCTCCATAGCCGGCTTCCCTGCTCTAATACCTGCAAGCTCTACAACACTCAGACGTCAGACTCCCAATCCTTTTGTGACCCCGCGGGACATGAGGCCATGCTGTCTCTGAGAGGGCTTCACTTCGGTTTAGCCTCTGGAGTGATGTCCCTCCATGGAGCAGACTTTTAAAAGTCCTGATTTTGTGCTCCCTTGCTCCACCACTTGCTGAGATTTGGCCCCTCCCCCAAGGGTCAATCTTCCCGTCTCTTTGGATTCACTCCTCTGCTGGTCCTACCTTTCAGAAAGTAGTTAATTTTCTGTTTCTAGAATTGTTGCTCTTCTTCTCTTCGGTCTCCTTTTGGATTCGTAGGTGTTCGGAATGGTTTGATAGGCTATCTAGCTGATCTCCTGCTACCTGATGTCGTCTCAGCCTGCTACTTCTCCGCCATCTTGACTCCAAGTTTCAACAAGTAGATTTTAAACTGGGACTGTAAGGCTGAAGTTTTAATATTTGAAAATTAATCAGTGTGATCTGTATTAATAATACAAGGAAGGAAAACCAAATGATCATATCAATTGATGCAGAAAAGGCATTTGACAAAAATCCACCATTGATTCCTGATAAAATATTTCAGCAAATAGAAAATAGAAGGGAACTTCCACAACCCAATAAAGAATACCAAAGAACCTATAGCTAATATCATATTTAATGGTAGAAGGCCAAATACTTTCCCCTTAAGATGAGAAATAAAGCAAGGCTATCAATTACCACTACTCATACTGCCTTGTAGTAAGGCAAGAAAAAGAAACAAAAGGCATATACATTATAAAGGAAGAAATAAAATTGTTTTTATTCTACAATGACGTGATTATATATATAGGAAATTCCAAAGATCCAAAAAATAGAACATCTCCTAAAACTAATAAGTAACTTTAGCAAGATGGCAAGATACAAGGTCAACAAAGCAAAAATCAGTACATTCTATGTAGTAGCAATGATCAACTGGAAACTAAAACTTTAATATATGTAATTTATGTATGTAAATTACATACATGTATACTTAATTTATTATAGCTCCAAGAAAATACTTAGGTATAAACCTAATACATGACAGAGTCTATATGCTGACAATTACAAAAAACTGATGAAAGAAATCAAAGCAGATCAAAAGAAATATAAAAACAATGTTCATGGATTAGTAGAATAAATACACTAATAATGTCAAATCTCTCCCAAATTAATCTAGAGATTTAATGGAATTCATAATTGCAGCAAGACTTTCTTTTTTTTTTTAAGATATAGAAAAGTTTATTCTGAAACTTACCTGGGAAGTCAAAGAACCTAGAATAGGTAAATCAATTTTGAAAAAGAAGAATAAATTGAGGGAATCATATT
>ML111262.1:0-11782 GCA_003697995.1 Taxidea taxus jeffersonii
GGGGGGGGGTGGTATGTAGCCTGTGCCAAGAGTTTTTTCATGTTGTTACTATATCAAAACTAATCTGAATGAATTATGGGGCTGTCCGTGCAGGAATTCCCTTTGACATGCTTGGTCTTCCTCACCGGAGACCATTAGGAAGGGCTGCTCCCTTGAACTGATGTTTCCATCCTGAAGGCAATGTTCTTGTTCTGGAACACCTTTGACTCCCCAAGGTGACTTATGCACCAAATTCTCCCCTAAAGTTTAATGTGTTTTGTTGGAATCTCTCCAAGAACTCAGAGGCTCCGGAATGCCTTTTTTTTTTTTAATTTTTGGTCATTTTTAAAAGAATTTATTTATTTATTTGACAGACAGAGATCACAAGTAGGCAGAGAGGCAGGCAGAGGTGGGGGGACGCAGGCTCCCTACTAAGCAGAGAGCCGGATGCGAGACTCGATCCCAGGACCCTGAGATCACGACCTGAGCTGAAGGCAGAGGCCTAACCCACTGAGCCACGCAGGCGCCCTTCCAGAATGCCTTTCTGATTCAAAAATTGGTAATTCATAACCCTGAAGAAAAAAATGTCTAGGTGCTGCTATTTTTGTTCTATTTACTTGCATGTCAATAATGGGAAGATCATGAAAGGAATTCAGCTGTTTTTGTGTGGGAATAGTCTATGGGACAGGAAAAGGAGGAGTGTTTTTAGAACCCTCTCAAAGTTTACTTTTTCAAAGGATGTATCTATTTTATTGTATTTTAAACTCTTCGATAACATGGATTGTGTCTGTGACCCCATATCTCAGAGGACTGGGGGAAAGGGCACTTCTTCATTATCTCTTTAAAGATCCATTTGTTTGTACTCTGCCCAGAAATGTTGCACTCCCACCTCATCCAGGGCTCATGTATGTTTTATATTGTCTCCTCCTTCAGACTGTAATTTTCTGATGGCTAACCAAACCCAATAGCTCTTTTTGGTTCTCTTCCAACCCAGCTAAAGGCTGGGTACCAGTTGCTATGCTGTATGTATATACAGAGCCAGACCCAGGACCAGCAGACCTAGAGCTGACCATTTGTGCTGCCACACACACCCAGGGGAGATGTTCTTGCCCAGGTCCTATGACACCAGCACCCAGACCTGACCCATTGGAAGGCAGGGCTCAAAGTCTGTTCCCTTCATGGGCCCAGTGCTCACCCCTTTGACTGGCAGCCTGGGACCCAGAGTAGGGAGCTGTGGCCTTCCCAAAGGATCTGGATTTCCTAGGAATCAAGGAAGTGCAGCACTGTTGGGCAGGAATTAGAGCTGTGTCGTCCACTGAACACACTTATGTGTTAAATTATGTGATGTGTCAAGCAGAGCTGTGAAACTGTCATTAACATAGCCAATGACAGAACCAGAAGCTGAGATTCAGAAAATCAGGTCAGTTCCCAAAGTCCCACAACCCACAAAAGAGAGCCAGAATCCAAACTTAGAACTGACCAAAAACATAAACCCACGCTCTTAACAAATGCAAACCAGATATGGAGGGCAGAAATTAACAACTCATCTTGAGATTTGTGATAAAAATAACTTTTTCTCTTTAACCTTTTATAAAAGAAAAGCTTACTTTTTCTCCATTCGGTGAGACAGGTTAAGTGGAGGCTGAGAAGCTCTTAAAGCAGGGAGGAAAGAGACACAGAAAAGGGGTCAGTTTGAGGACCCCTAGGCAGCCCCCACAGGGAATCTCTTGTCCTGGTTCCTCACTTCTCTTGTGTGTTTCTCATTCTACTTTCCCTCTGAAGTTGTTTCTGCAATTTCATTGCTATGTTTACATAATTTTATAGTGTGTTTCCTGCATTTCTTCTTTATTGGCCTTTTTCAGAAATACCTAGAGGGGTGCCTGGGTGGCTCAGCAGGTTAAAACCTCTGCCTTTGGCTCGGGTCGTGATCCCAGGGTCCTGGGATTGAGCCCCACATCGGGCTCTCTGCTCAACAGGGAGCCTGCTTCCCTTCCTCGCTCTCTGCCTGCCTCTCTGCCTACCTGTGATCTCTGACAA
This sequence comes from Taxidea taxus jeffersonii, assembly GCA_003697995.1. Classification (NCBI taxonomy): domain Eukaryota; kingdom Metazoa; phylum Chordata; class Mammalia; order Carnivora; family Mustelidae; genus Taxidea; species Taxidea taxus. The sequence goes on from ML111262.1 coordinate 2,017, forward strand.
ACAAATAAATAAAATCTTAAAAAAAAGAGAAATACCTAGAATTCTAAATGATTTCATGATGCACAGTCTTAGAGATAGAAACTTGAGTCTTCTAAGGAAAAATAAGTAGTGTTCTCTGCTGCAGGGTGCCCACACCCCTGTCTGGCACTCCAAGGCCAGGGGTTGGCTTCTCATTAGACAAGAAGCTTTCTTGTGTGTGTTCCTTAGAGTTCTCGGACCTCCACCAGCAAACCAAGCAGGAAAAGCATTTGTTCAGCTACAGAGTTCTTATGTTTGAAGATGTAGAATCCAGGTCTAATTTTTTAAAGACTTTTCTAGCTAGAAATAAGACCAAAGTCCACTCTTCATCTATCAGGAGCCTCCCTGACCTTCCTGTCTAAAGAAAACACCTTTCTATCATTGAGTTTATTAATACCTGGCAGTTTCTTATTTGACCATCTGTTAATTGAGTGTTTCCACCCCTAGACCTGCATACGTGTGCACACATGTGCGTGCGTGCACACACACACACACACACACACACAGGACAGTGCTACAACCTATCACAGATAACTCAGTAGATATTTGTCACACAATTGACCCCAGCTCATTGATTCCAGCCAATAAGATGAGTCTTCACCCCCAAGGCACCTGGCTGATGTATCGAAGCTCCTGTCAGAGCCTGAGACCCACTTGGCCCCTTCAGAGTGCCAGGAGTGCCCACCATTCTTCATTCTTAGCTTCCCAAGCCATAGCTCTTAGCAGAGCCCCTGCTGCCTACCCTGTGCCTAAAGGCTGCCCTCTAGCCAGACATAGTCCCTGGCCAGGTGCAAAGGCCCACAACAGGAACGGTCTAGCCTCCCCTCTGCTCAGGGCCCTGGCTTCTAATCACCAGGCCCCCGAAGTCTACATGCCAATTCATCAAAGGTGTTGTTATGGCTCTGAGCCCTGCCTGGGGGAGGGGCTTGAGTCCCACCACTCAGAAATGCAACTGGTGACACATGCATGAGGAGGGCTGTGGCGCTGTGAGAGGGGGAAGGACCCCACATACTGTGCTGGAAATATCTCTGAGATGCACCATTAAAAGGGAAAAGCAGGAGTCAGAATAGCACCATGCCCTTACACCTAGAGATGGACGAGGGTATGTGTATGTGTATAGAATCTAAATATCTTGATCTTATATCTTTACATGGAAGAGTACACCAAAAACCAATAACTGTGTCACCACAGATGGGGCGGTCATACAACTTACATCCAAACTGGTGCACTGGTCAGGGGTTGGGGGGGGGCGGGTGAATACCAACCACTTCAGATGCATAAATCAGGATTTTCCTGAGCAAAATGGGAGGTGTGGTCACCACGCCTGGGGGGAGGGGGACACAGGGAAGATCCTAGGAGACTTGCCCCTCTGTGTGGGCTGGTGACTGTCCTTGGGTGAGACCCCACCAGCCGTCCGGATTGGCTTCCTTGTCTATGACATAGGCTCTTGCTGGGTGGTCTCCAAGGGTTGTGGCTGCCATTTAAGCCAGGGCACCCACAAATCTGTCTTGTACTTTTGACTCCTGCCACCATTCTCTGTGACCTGTGATACCATTTGGACCTCACTTCACCATCGTGGCTTCATGCTTACCTAGAGGAAGCTCCCAGCCTGGTCTCTGCCCTGGTCACATTTCACCCATCCTCCCCAGGGGGTATTCACTAGCTGGATGTTCTGGCGTTATTCTCAGGACTCCTTTCTCCCTGAGTAATGTTGCAGAGGAGGTGATGAGCGCATGTGTGTTGTGCCGCAGAATGCATTAGGAAGTTGTTGGGAGTATGAACAGTCTCTTTGAGGATGAAGTAGTTATGCTTGCATGTTTGTCTTCTTACCAGTAAACACCAATTTTAGGGATTTTTACATGTCTTTTCCCAAAGACCAGATTCTGTTTACAATCCTAGGTCTAACATTTGCTCAGTGAACTCACAGGAAGATGATGGTAAGCCTCTGGGTAAGAAGCGGAAGAGCATTTTCAGAACTGGTTTCACTAGAGCTGATTTCTGTCTGTGGGCTCAATCACAGTAATTCACAAGGGCAGGCCACAGTTCCAAAGTCTCATCCCAGAAATGATCCCATTTGCCCATGAGAACAGCCTGAGGAGATGCGGAGCCCATGTTCTCAGCCTGAATTCAACAGAGCAGGATCAGATGCCAAGATTACACAAGCACTGGAGCATGGCTGTGATGTTGAGGAGTGAGTGCGGAACCAGCCCCCACTCCCAGTTCAAATACACTCCCTAAAATGTGTAAGCAAGCAGCTAGAAGCAAGGAGGGAAGGACATTATGATTCTCAGGCTGCCCCTAGGGTGCAGCTGGGACCTTCTCTGCCACCTTCTGGATCACTGAGGGTTCATAGTTGACCTTTGGCTCTCATGTTCAACCCCACAACTGGTGTGGAGAAAGGTCACTCTGCTCCAGACTCTCCTCCATCACCCTCTCCCAACTCTGTGCTCTATCCCTGACATAGAACCAGGGATAGACAGACAGATGGGTGGGTGGGTGGATGGATGGAAGAATGGATGGTGGATAGATGGATGGATGTGTAAGTGTCTGTACAAGTAGGTGGATGAACAGATGGATGTGTTTGTGGATGGATGGAGGGAGGGAGGGATGGATGGATGGATGGATGGATGGATAAACAGATGGAGGGACAGAACTTACTTGAGGGCCTCTGCAGTGCCTTTTACCATTCTAGCATATAGTAAGTGCTCAGTAAATATTGGCTCTTTTTTCAGTTTGAAATATAATGGCTCTGCTTCAAATTTTGCATGAGCAGAATGCTGTGACAGTACAGTAGTGCCTCATACTTGGTCAGCCCTTGCACTGTTGCTGCAGTAAGGCCCCTTCTGTGTAGCTATTTAGACACCAGAGTGTTCCATCATGGAGTGAAGGTGCAATTGAGAACCCAGGGCTGAGAGAGCTCCCCTTCCTCTTGCTATTTCTTCTTCTCAGCATTAGTATGTGGCTCTCTGATGCCTCATCTCTTTCCAGTGCTGACCTCTCCATCCACTGGATTAGGAAAGGAATAACACTCCACATTTCTAACTGAGATATTTTTCTCTCTGAGTATGCAGGTTATAATTCTGTGTTCCTTCCTGTCCATGCTACATATTACCTTGTTCAACTGTCCACTTGCTTGTGAGCACTAACTGTGTGACAGGGGCAAGCAAGGAGCTTCTGGAAGCACTTGAACCTCACATACACAGCAACCTCCCTCTTAGCTGTGGTTGGACAGGATAATCACCGAGGATATTTTTTTAATTTAATTTTATTTTTTTTCAGTGTTCCAAGATTCATTGTTTATGCACCACACCCAGTGCTCCATGAAATGCATGCCCTTTACAATACCCACCACCAGGCTCACCCAAACCCCCACCTCTCCCCTCCAAAACCTTCACTGTGTTTCTCAGAGTCCACAGGGGGGTTTGTCTCCCCCTCCAATTTTCCCCAATTCACTTCTCCTCTCCATCTCCCCATGTCTTCCATGTTATTCCTTATGCTCCACAAGTAAGTGAAACCATATGGTAATTGACTCTCTCTGCTTGACTTATTTCACTCAGCATAATCTCCTCCAGTCCCGTCCATGTTGATACAAAAGTTAGGTATTCATCCTTTCTGATGGAGGCATAATACTCCATTGTATATATGGACCATATCTTCTTTATCCATTTGTCTGTTGAAGGGCATCTTGGCTCTTTCCACAGTTTGGCGACTGTGGCCATTGTTGCTATGAACATCTGGGTCATCTGCAACATTGTTGCTATGGTCATCTGGGGTACAGATGACCCTTCTTTTCACTACATCTGTATCTTGGTAAATACCTAGTAGTGCAATTTCAGGGTCATAGGGAAGCTCTATTTTTAATTTCTTAAGGAATCGCCACACTGTTTCCCAAAGTGGCTACACCAACTTGCAATCACACCAACAGTATAAGATGGTTCCCCTTTCTTCACATCCTCTTCAACACTTGTTGTTTACTGTCTTGTTAATTTTGGCCATTCTAACTCGTGTAAGGCGGTATTTCAATGTGGTTTTGATTTGAATCTCCCTGATGGCTAATGATGATGAACATTTTTTCATGTGTCTGTTATCCATTTGTATGTCTTCCTTGGAGAAGTGTCTGTTCATGTTTTCTGCCCATTTTTTAAAATATGATTACCTGTTTTGTGTGTTGAGTTTGAGGCATTCTTTATAGATCTTGGATATCAGCCCTTTGTCTGTAGTGTCATTTGTGAATATCTTCTCCCATTCCGTGGGTTGCCTCTTTGCTTTGTTGACTGTTTCCTTTACGGAGCAGAAGCTTTTGATCTTGATGACGTCCCAAATGTTCATTTTAGCTTTTGTTTCCTTTGCCTTTGGAGTCATGTCTTGAAAGAAGTTACTGTGGCTGATGTCAAAGTGGTTACTGCCTATGATCTCCTCTAGGATTTTGATAGATTCCTGCCTCATGTTGAGGTCTTTTATCCATTTTGAGTTTATCTTTGTGTATGGTGTACGAGAATAATCATCTCAGATATTTTTAAAAGCACACCCACAAGCGTTGTGTTTAGACTTGGCATATATATGTGTATTTAAAATATTTCTCTTCCCTTCCTGAAAAATTCAGTCCTAAAGCCATATAGTGTGGCAAAGCAAGGGGGCATCTGCAATGGACAGGTGGGGTAGGATCCAGAAGACCAAAGCCAGAGTGGCAGAGCCAGTAGGATGAACAGGACAACTTGGGGGCAAGGTGACAGCAGAAATGGAGAATTGCTTACATGGGCGGGGCGGGGGGGTATTTATCAAGTAAGGGAATAGTTTAAGACTAATAGAAACCAAGTTTCTCACTGTTGGAGATGGGAGTTAAAGTAGAATTAACATTGTGGTATCAGATTGGAATGGGAGGTATCATAGAAACCAAGTTGCTCACTGTTGGGAGATGGGAGTTAGAGCAGAATTAACACTGGGGTATTAGATTGGAATGGGAGGTATCAGTGGACTCTAAGTTAATAGAAAGATGACAGATGAAAGTATCTGTGTACATGTGTGAGTGTACACACAAAACACACATGCCTTCACTACATTCACTGCATCTAGAAGCAATGACAATCCAATCGTGATGATTATATTTTGGCTTCTAAACACCATTATCCACTATTTAAAAACAAATAAACAAAAACAACCAAAAACAAAAACAAAACAAAACAAACAAACAAAAACCCTTAGAGAAATGGCTGAATCCAAGGCTGAGGCAGAGAAGGTACAAAATGAACCTGGATAAAGAAAATGTGGTACCTATATACAATGGAATATTACTCATCAAAAAGAATGAAATCTTGCCATTGACAACAACATGGAAGAAATTAGAGGGTATTATGCTGAATGAAAGAAGTCCGTCAGAGAGGGGCACCTGAGTGGCTCAGTGGGTTAAGCCTCTGCCTTCAGCTCAAGTCATGATCTCAGGGTCCTAGGATCGAGCCCCACATTGGGCTCTCTGCTCAGCAGGGAGCCTGCTCCCACTCCCACCGCCTGCCTCTCTGTGTACTTGTGATCTTTGTCAAATAAATTTAAAAATCTTTAAAAAAAAAAGTCAATCAGAGAAAGACAACTATCATATGATTTCACTCCTATGTGGAATTTAAGAAACAAAACAGATGAACATAGGGTAAGAGAGGGGAAAATAATAAGATATAAAATAAAATAAGACAAACCCGGGGCACCTGGGTGGCTCAGTGGGTTAAGCCTCTGCCTTCAGCTCAGGTCATGATCTCAGGGTCCTGGGATCAAGCCCTTCATAGGCTCTCTGCTCAGCAGGGAGCCTGCTTCCCCCACCCCCACCCCGTCTCTCTGCCTGCCTCTCTGCCTACTTGTGATCTCTCTGTCAAATAAATAAATAAAAATCTTAAAAAAAAAAGACAAACCATAAGACTCTTAACTTTAGGGAACAAACTAAGGATTGCTGGAGGGGTGGTGGGTAGGGGGATGGGGTAATTGGGTGATGGGTATTAATGAGGGCACAGGATGTAATGAGCATAAATTCTACTTCTGAAACTAATAATATGCTATATGTTAATTAAATTGAATTTAAATTTTTAAAAAATTTAAAAGATAAGCCTGGACCATATTCTTGTGTCAGAAGGCTAGGAAGTCCTCTAAAAAATGGTGGGGCTATGTTACAAAGACACAGCTTGAATGAGCCACACTGACCCAAGTAGGGTATATTTGAGCATCAAAATCATCACTAATAGATTATAACTCATTGAATGAAATAGAAGCCAGGAATGGGGATATCAATAAATGTATAAAGATTTGGTGAGGAGTAGTATATGTGCATAAATTTGAAATTCCTCTCTACAAAATGCTTATTGATGACAGAGGGGAAATGAGTAGCTCTGTGGGGGGAAGCCTAACAGACGATCTGAGGGGAGTGGCCCAAGTCAACATCACAAGTAATGGGACAGTCCAAGGGTCCAGGCCACATGATAGGATGCTGTGAGAAGGGCACAGCATAAGCCAGTACAATCTAATCACAGGAAATAGAGGAACCCAAACTAAGGACATGCTACAGAACACCAGGCCCATAGTCTTCAAAAGTGTCAAGGTCACAAAAGTCAAGGAACCCCTGAAAAATGTTCTAGACCAAAAGAGTCTAATGAGACACCACAGCTAAAAAGAGCATGTTGGAGTCTTGGTTTAAAAGGCAATTATGGATGGGGTGCCTGTGTGGCTCAGTGGGTTAAATCCTCTGCCTTCAGCTCAGGTCATGATCCCAGGGTCCTGGGATCGGGCCCCGCATCGGGCTCTCTGCTCAGCAGGGAGCCTGTTTCCCTTCCCCTCTCTCTGCCTGCCTCTCTGCCTACTTGTGATCTCTGTCAAATAAATAAATAAATAAATCTTTAAAAAAAGTAAAAAATAAAAATAAAAGGCAATTAGGGGGCAGTTGGCAGACTGTGACATCCCATCTGTCATGGTGATTAGACCGAACAGTGTAGTAGTGATTGGATGTACCCTTGATTTTGATGACTGTGTTGTAGTTTTGTAGAATGTTCTATTCATAAGATATGCACCTTAACTTTTCCAATGGGCTAGATTTCAGGTAGGCTAGTTACTTTCAAATGATTCCAAACAAATAGAAAAGTAATTTATACTATATGCACCAACTTTCTGTCATCACTGTCAAGTATTTTTAAGTCTAAAAATAAGGCATTCTGGGGCACCTGGGTGACTCAGTGGGTTAAAGCCTCTGCCTTCAGCTCAAGTCATGATCTCAGGGTCCTGGGATCTAGCCCGCATCAGGCTCTCTGCTCAGCAGGGAGCCTGCTTCCCTTCTCTCTCTGCCTGCCTCTCTGCTTACTTACGATCTCTCTCTCTCTCTCTCTCTGTCAAATAAATAAATAAAGTCTTTTAAAAAAACTTTCAAAAAAAAAAGTAAGGCATTCTGAGTCAGCATCAATCAATCAATCTTTAGAAAAAATAGGTACAATAACAACAACAAAACTTCCCAGGTCCTTGATGCATTCCTTAAGAGTCACAGTTTTTGTTCTAGAAGTAATTAAAGCTGTGGGCTATGAATGTACAGCTGTTTCCCCAGGCTGCCCCACCCTGGATTCTCCAGCAGAGCCCCACTTGCTATCTCTGGCCCCACCCACTCCAGCACTGACAGTCATCCCTCAGTTAATCCTGGGCATCCTCCAAGGGCTCAAGAACAAGCCCAGGTGCCACCTGAGGGTCTTGTGTGGGTCCTGCCAGAGGCCGCTTCAAGCTGTGAGCTCTGATTCTCTTATCTCAATGGGCTCTTCCCCCAGGATGGCCAGGTTGTGAAGGACATCAAGGCTGAAGTCTTCTGTCCGAATATCTGAGTTTTAAGTGAATGCATTTCTTAGAGCCAGTTCTTTCCCTGAGCCTCAAAGATGAGACGGGGGTGTGAGGTGTGGAGGGCCCAAGTAGCCTGGGTTAGAGTCACTCCTCTCCTGCCCTGAGGATTGAAATCCAGGTAACCTTCTCACTGCCCTCTTCTGTTCATGGGGGAGTGTTTCCTAGAAAGGTTCCAGATCTTTTAGCAATGGATCCCACCAGCCCACATGACATGCACAGATACACCTGTGCCCCTATGGGTAAGGCTTCAGCTCAAGCTGCTGGATATAGGAATGACCCAAAAAAGGAAGCCTCAACCCCCCTGCCCCCACTGCATCCTTGTTAAATGCCCCCAGATAACTAGCCCCCATATTGCCCTGTGCTCTGGGTGGGCTGCCTCTGTCACCAAGGGGACCTTATCTTAAAGGTGGCCAGCAACCGTCACCAGCTTCTCTCCTATTGTCCCCTGAAACCATGGCAGGTAGGGGTGAGGAGCTGGGGCTTGTGTTTTTGCTATCAGTGGGTGGCGTGGCAGGGAGGGGGCCTCCGAGGCCCTCAACAGGCAGGGTCCATGGAGGTCAAATCTGGATGGAGGATGTTGTCTTCAACATCTCCCACCCTAACTCAGGCTTGCTTTGCTTTGTCTCCTAGTGTGGACAACTCTGAGGACCCCGTGTACGAGAGTCTAGAGGAGTTCCATGTGTTTGTCCTTGCCCATATATTAAGAAGACCAATAGTTGTCGTAGCAGATACGATGTTGAGGGACTCAGGTGGAGAAGGTAAGTTGATACATTAATAAAACAGCCACATATGACACATGACCCAGAAAACGTTAACAGCCCAGCCAAGGAAGAGACAGCCTAACATATCAGTTGAGGTTCCCAGAAGGTCACAGAGCCTTATCCTGCAGGGAGGAAGATTCTAGTATTTCTCGTTTCTCCTCGACTTGATGTGTTTCTTTTTCTTCCCCAGGGGCAGGAGGGGTTATCTTGGTCACCCACCCACCCACCTAGACTTTGTGTCAGTGGCAGGTGGCCGTGAGGAATCTGGCTGAGTGACCACTGGAACTAAACACAGCCCCTGTCCATGTGCTCAGGATGAGGCAGGGAGCCCACACCCCACCAGGGATGCCGGACCTCCTCCCAGCCACTCAGCGACTCTAGTCCTCTCCTGCCCTTCGGCAAGCTACATGTGTCAAAGAGAAAAAAAAAAAAAAAAAAAAAAAACAGAAAGCATGAAGTCATAGGGCAGAATTGGGACCAGGGAAGAAGGAGAGAAGGGGAAGGGCTGCTCATCTCCTTCCCCCCAAGAGCCAAGCACTGGTTCTCACAGCCCCTTTGCCTGTGTTCTCTCCCTTGGCCCTCTCTGCACCCTCCCAGGGTGGACACTGCAGCCCAGAGACACTACACAATGTGTCCCAGCCCTCAACTAAGGCCTTGGAGGAACCAGGTCATCTCAGTGCAGGGAGATGCCTGGGGTGGGTCCTCCCTCCAGCCTTTCTGCCAGACTGAACGGCAAGGCCACTTGAGAAGTCCATGGTGCAGCCGTGCTATCTGAAGAGGAGGGAAAGAAGAGGGGCCAGGGAGGGGGGGGCCAGGAGGTTCACCCCCAGTGCGACTGCCCCAGCCTCTCAACAAAACCTCCCATTTCCAACCCCTCCCAGGCTGTTTTCACCTTCCCCTCACTTCCATTACTAGCACAAGCCAGTCCCTCCAGCACCACGTTTCCCTCTCATCATTTCTCCAAAGGGTCTCCTTGATAGGCAAATGCCAGACAGGGATGTTTCCCTCCAGCTTAACTTAAATTTAAACCTGAACCTTAACAAAAGTTGTGGAACTTCCAGACAGACCTGCAAATCAGGATGAGGCTCTTCATGCTAAATCACAGCTTCCAAAGGAAGTCCAGTGGGGCCGCAGCT
>ML111262.1:12182-37360 GCA_003697995.1 Taxidea taxus jeffersonii
TCATGGTGGGAGAGAACTGGGACTACATTGGTCTTGCCCAACACCACATCCTTCCCTGTGCAACCCAGTGACAGGGGCGGCTGAGGTCTTCAGCCTCTCTGGGGACAGAACCAGGACTCTCACTGGGTCCCCTGGGCACATGAACCTCTACCCTTCAGATCCCACAAGACTTGCTCAATGCTTCTTTCCATCCTACCTGTGCTCAAGAGTACAGCTCTCTTGAAAGGAGACCTACCCCACCTCTCAGCCCATGGACAGAACCACAACCAAAAATCAATGTTTTTTTTTAATTTTTTAAAATGTCTTGTTATGTTCAATTAGCCAACATATAGTACATCAAAAAAAATTTTTAAATAAAATAAAAAAAGAAAATTGCACAGTTAGAAAAAAAAAAAGAAAATTGCATGGTTAGTATTAATACCCAAATGATCTAATACTGAAGCCCACATTCCTCAACATATGCTTATTGCTTTCTATAAAAGATTTTAAAGTAAAAGAACAAAAAATAAAACTTTTTTTCAAATTGTTTAAAAAAAAACAAACACTGAAGAGTTCCTCAAAAGCACCACGGAACTTACTGTTGTTGCATTCAGCTCACAGAAATACAGTGAGTGAGTCATTGATTCCAAGGCCAAGAGGCAAAGTTCTTTATGATTAAAAAGCATGTGCTATATTGGGGCAGATATTTCTGGGAGTTATTCTATTTCAGTGAGGGTTTAAGTCTCTCTTCTTTCTCTTTGATGAGTAAGGAAATGAACATGATTATGTTCCCGTTGCTAAAGGAGCCAATCCCTATCTCTCATTTCCCATCTGACTCACACTTTGGTTCTGGAGTTTTCTGGTTGGTTCATTTGGACTCAGCAGAAGAACTTCTCAAAATACACAACAAGCAAGCATAGATTTTGTCCTGGATACAAATGTTTTCATGAATACATGGAGAGGAAGACACTCATCCAGAAAAACATGGATTCCCAGGCAGTCGTCAGTGTATGTCATTGTTGACCATTGGAGTTCTTGGTCACCTGTGCAATTTAGACAACCTGAGAGCTGTCTAAAAGCCCTCAGCCCTTCCCACTTGTCCCCAGGGTGCAGCCTGACAGAGCCAGGAGGACTCTGCCATGGAGGCAGAATGGAGTGAGGGGTTCCCTGGGCACACATGGGACTGCAGGTCTCATCCCCAGGTTCCTGTGAGCCTGAGCTTTCTCACCCATTGCCACGTGGGCGACACCCAGCCTGCCACCATGTGGGTGGGATGGCTGACACCTGAGGCCATGGTCTGAGATCACTGTCCCTTCCCTGTGCCCCACCACATCATGCAGGGTAGTGAGGGATACCACCCATGTTCCCTTCAGGCTCCACAATGCCCTCACCATTTCTGTCCACAGCGTTTGCTCCAATCCCATTCGGAGGGATTTACCTGCCCTTGGAGGTGCCTCCCAACAGATGTCACTGCTCACCTCTGGTTCTTGCCTACGATCAAGCGCATTTCTCTGCCCTTGTGTCCATGGAGCAGAGAGATCAGCAAAGAGAACAAGGTATGTCCACTGCCACCTGAGAGACAATGTGCAGGGCAAGGGTGGGCATAAGAGGGCACGGGGAGGAAGAATGTGGGGTCCTCCATGGGGAGCACCCCCATGCACACTCAGTAGTGATGGGTTTTGTGTGTATATGGTATATAAATGGGTATGTATATATTAGAATAGGTATGTTACTGGAAATAACAGTGTTAAAGACAACTTTTAATTTAAAATACAAAGCAAATTATTAATTCCCACCACACTTAAGTAGCCCTTACTATTTTCCCCTTTCACATGTATGTATATTTATATGGATATAATTCATCTCAGATGTAATTTTTTTTAAGTCCCTAGAGCAGGGATCAGCAAACTATGGCCCACTGCCTGTTTTCCTAAATATAGTTTTATTGGAACATAGCCCACTTATTCCTTGATGTATTATCTGTGGCTATTGTTTTTGCACTACAAGGGCAAAGTTGAGTAGTAGCCACAGAGACTGTGTGGCCTGAGGAGCCTAAAATATTTACCAACTAGCACTTTTTGGAAAAACCTCTGCTCTAGAGGTTTTTTTTAATCAAAATGTTGATATTCTCTTTCAAATTATTACAACTGTTTCCCTGAGGTAGTCATTTCAGTGCAGCAGACAAGCTCACCAGGCCAGTTGCACAGGCTGTGCACTGCACAATTCCAGGCCACCAGTCAAACATTCGTGTGGAATCTCTCTTCCATCAGTGCAATATGGGTTTTTGCTGTGGAAACATTGGGATTCTGATTGGAATGGTTGTTGTTTTCTTGTGTTAACTACTGACTAGCTGAGTGAAGAGGGGGAAACACATCCTCTTGTCACTCCTGTGTCTGGTTTGGACAGAGAATCCCCCAAGAGACTAAAAGACAGGTAGGGCTGACAGTTTCAGGACCCTGCCTTTGGATGTGGTCTCATGAAATGCATGGTGGCTAGTCATGCAGTGATGTGAGTCCCAGAAGGAAAAGGAGAGCAGGGTTGCTGCAGCTATAGTGGGAATATCACATCATTTTTCCACATCATTTACAGACATCTCACTTGGGTCACAGCAAACAATATTTAGCTGTCTCTCAGCCTTTTGGTCTTTGTGGGTTTTTAGCTCTTCTCAATGCTTACCACATCCCTTGGGCAATGGGGAGCCCTTTCTCAGGCCCTGGGATCGCAGCCAGGATCTAGGCCCCTCTGTGCAGTCTCCCCAGAGACTCTCTGCCATGAGGGAAAATAAAGTCCCAGGGCTGGCATCTTCAGTTGTTGAGCAGAGGACTCAGATGCCCAGCCCTCTCCTCGCAGAAGGCATTGAACTTTCTTCTAGGCCTTCCAGATACTACTTTTTTGATGTTTCAAGGTGAATATGCTGGTGCCCCTCAATGAAAGGATGAAGGTGGAAGGGCTATCACTTGACTTCTCTTAGGGCAGTATTGCAGAGGTGAGAGTGGTCTCACCTCTGACAACTTTATTTTTCCCAAAGTTGAGTTTTGGTCCCCGTCCTGGGTTCCATGTGTCTGTGCCATGGGTTCCTGTAGCTCTGCCCACTGGGTTACCCCTCAGAGCAGTGGGGGTCCCTGCCTCCACTTTTGTGGCCAGGGCTGCCCATCGACCCGTCCAGGTCCCATGAGCCACTGCAGGCAAGTACTCCAATGCCACCTTCCACACAAGCAGAAGCAAAGCACGTATAAGTGGCTCCCACAGGCTGGGTAACTTCTGTGCAGTGTGTCAGACCCTCATACATTTGGAGAGAACATAAGTGCTCTGCAAACTTTTAGGCTTTGGGTATTGCTAGCAACTATTCCCTGTGCCACCCTTGCCAAGCTAGGGGGTGCTGGCAGGCATGACCCTGCTCCCTGCACCACATATAAGCCTGAAGTTCAATGGTCCTGCATTATTTGTTTGAGGGGCCAAAGGTTAGTTCAGCAAATGTATGTCAAGCATCTGTCACATTCAGGTTTGGGGCCCCAAAGATGAGGGCATCCCTGCCTTATGGTTCTCACTACCGTGTAGGGGAGACAGGCAACCCCACCAAGCCATAATACAAGGCGGAACATACACCAAGCAGGCATGAGCTGTAGTCAGGAAGGGAGCAATTATTCCAATTTGGAAGAACCGACAGAGAGACCCAGAGACAGGTGGTTTAGAAGTAGTCTTGGAGGCTGTGTGTGATGTCCAGGGGCTGGCAGGGGACCGAATAGGCCTGAGCAGAAGTGCTGGGTTGCTGAATGAGTGTTGCTGTAGAGAGAAAGCATATGCTGTTAGAGTGTGGGCATGGAAAGGCCTGGGCGCTGCTGCTTCCTTGCTGTGTGGTACAAGGGATGCTATGTGACCTCCCAGCCTGCTTCCTATCTGTGGGCCAGAGCAGTGTCACCCAGGGCAGTGACACCAACCTCCCCGGATGCTGAGCCCTTTCACCTTCCCTGCTGTGCCCTGGATCCCCTAACCCCCACTGAAGCACATCACCACTTAACTATGAAGTGACCATTGCAGGATAGTCCCTCCATGCACCAAAGTCCTCAGTGGCCTTGCAGATAATCACTAGGAAACAACATTGCCTATCCTAAGGCAGTCCTATCTCCTGATCCTTCAATGTTGCTTCAAAGATAAACCTAAAGGTATTGACCATATCCCTTCCTGTCCACCGTTAGTGTCCAGTGTCTCCCTCGAAAGGTCTTGTTGAAGGTGGGAAGAATAGAGAGGACCTGTCAAGGGAACCATCACCAGAGAAAGCCAACCCCTGGGGCTCCTCAAGAGTGCTCTCCTTCTTTCCTGACCTACAGCAGAGACTGCAGGGGCCTTTTTGCAAATATATGATCCTAGCATTTCAGTTATTACTGTTACCTGGTGGTTGGAATACTGACGAGAAACTGAGAGGTCAGGAGCCCATATAAGGAACAGACTCAGCCTCTCTTCCCAGCCTTTATAATTCCAAGGAAAATGGAAGAAAAAAAAAAAACACAGAAAGTTGTGCTATAAGAACCCCCAAAAGGAAATGTGTCCTACATAGCACTAGGCTGCAAGGGACTCACAGAGAAAAGGGGCCACTGCTGCCTCTGTAACAGGGAGTCCTTCCTGAAGTGGGTGGTCCAGGGATAACACAGTAGCTCTAAGTATTCTCAGGGATTCAGGTTCCTGTTCTCTCCCTGATCCACCATTACTCTGTGGTTTTATCCTCGTGGTCATATAATGGGTGCTGCCACTCCAGGCATCACATCCAAATACCTTCTCTTCCTGAAAGTTTATCTTTTCATTTAAGGGGAAAACCTTCCCAAAGGACTTGTGTTGGCCTCTTGATAACCAAAGCTGAGTTCCACGCCTACAGTTTCCGGGCTGTAGAGCTGTCTGACAAGGGAGTACAGCAAAGGAAGGAGGGGGCGAGGTGGTTGGTGGGGGTTCAGTGAGCCAGCTGTGAATCAGGGGGTAGTGTGATGTTTTAGCAGTTCCATCTGGATTGTGCTCTTTCTTTCAGCAGGGATGAGTACCTTATATCTGGGGAAAGGCAAAAGTATAGAAAGAATTCTTTCCAACTGACCTCTTGTCTAGAAATTAACCACTGTTGACTCTTGGGCTCTCAACCCCTTAAAAAGCCATGGTGCATGAGGCTATCAGCCCCACTTCTTACAGGGAGATAAGCAGGCTGTCCTGCAGAAACACTCAACACCCTTGAGTCTTGTGGTTCAGGGACACCCACAGGCTCCAAGCAGTCCTGGCTGTGGCCAGTGCCCCCACAGGAAGGGGAGGCATTGAAGAGACCCTGGGGCCAGGCAGCTGACTAGATGGTCTTGTGCCTCCCACATCTGAATACCACCTAGCAGTTTCATGTTCAGAGGCTTTCTCTCCTCAAGCCCTGGGCCTGTGCCAGGATCCTCTCTGACAGGAGCACAGCTCTGGACCCATGGCCTTCCAAACCCTTCTGAACTAAGAACTGGGCCAGGCATGAGGGCTTCTTTCTCCATCCTTAAAGTAAACCTCTGTGGATCTGTGCCTTCAGGCTGCGTTGGACTCTGTCCCCAGACAGCACCTTTTTGGAAACAGGAAGGTTTTGCATATGCTGAAGTCACCACCCCGGCTGGCATCCTTGACGGCAAGGATGGGCAATTGAGGCAGAGGAGATTTAGTGGGAAAGCTATCTTTCTCCTCCTTGGCCCTGTCCTGCCATGCCTCTTTCTCCATTCACAGGGCTCCCTGGAGCCTGTTAGAGCCCCTTCAGCAGCAGGTAACCAGCTCAGCACGGCTTAGCCAGGAAGGCTGTTTGTTCTCCAACCATCTGGAATCTGGCAGGCCCCACAGAACAAGTGAGGCACTTCAGGATGTCCAAAATGACGAAGCCCCTCTGTCCCACCCTGTAGCCTCCTCACCTTCCATGCAGGACCAGCCACTGCCACCATCCCCAGCATCAAGCCGGTCCTGTTTGCCCCCAAACACCTGTGTCTGAGAGCATGGCCAGATCCAGGGTAGGAAGTATAAACACCAAGATCCCAGAGCATCTTGTCCTGGAAGAAAACAAGACACCCTCAGGAACCACCCAGGTGGTGGTAGAAGGATTCCTGGGCTGACTGGACATGCCACCCACAGGACAAGAGGGACAGTGAGGATCGTAGCTGGAGAGAGAAGAAATACAACAAAGATTCTTCAGTCCACAAATTCATAATGATACCCAAGGAAAGGCTCACTTAACACCATGTAGGGTGCTTGGTGCCACACATAACTTCAGAAACTGGTAAATAGCTAGAAAGGATCAGCCAGAATCCCGCATTCCCTCATGAACTGGTGAGGGGATTTTGCTCTGAGTTGAGGTATCCCCAGGCATCACGAAGGGAGAGCAACAGCGTTGTTGAGGGCTGACTTCATATGTTGAAATCCTAACCCCTATTCCTCAGGATGTTAGTGAATTTGGAGACTGGGCCTTTTGAGGGGTAAAGTGAGGTCATGGGGATGAACCCTAATCCACTTGACTGGTGCCCTTATAAGAGATTAGGACACAGACACACGCAGAGGGAAGGCCACAGGGAGGACACAGGGAGGAGACAGCTATCCACAAACCAAGGCGAGAAGCCTCAGAAGGAACCATCCCTGATACTTTGATCTTGGACTTACTGCCTCCAGAAACACGAGAAGATATATTTCTGTTCTTTAGGCTATGCAGTCTGTGTTGCTTTGTTATAGCAGCACAAGCAAACTAATACAGACAGATGAGAATACCGACGTCTTCAAGCCCAAGTGAATGGATGAGTCTAAACACAAATCAGCAAGTGCCATAAAACATGGTTTTAAAAGTTTAAGCATATTTTCAGAGTTTATTGGGAGCAACTAACAGTTGTGTTGACTCTCAGATATTTTGGGGTCTTTTTCTCATGTGAGACCCTGTCCCAGATATTTATGGAAGACCTTTTTCTCCCAGGCCACCTACCTGGAAACTGAGACCCAGCTCTCACACCCCTCCATCCCACCCTGGTCCCGACATACACACACACTGCAACAGGCCAGCTGGATGCCTGGGTGGAGGTGACAATCTTCTGCTTCCAGTGAGGACCAGTCAGATCCAATGACATCTTACTTTAGCTTCCAACCCAGAACCAGAGCTACTGGGAATTGAACATTGGAGCAGAAGGTGCCTTGCACACCTCTGACCTGCCCCTAACCTACAGAACCATCACATCCAGGATGAAGGCATGTCAGAGCTGGGAAGGTCAGCCGACCCAACGCCCCAGCAGTACCCCACTCAGGAGGGCCTGGCACAGGTCACCTGGCCAACCAGGGGCACAGATGGGGCTTGAACTAGGTGTCCTGACTCCTACCTGGGACTTCTTCAAACTCTGTTTGAAATGGCTTTTTAAAAGTGAAGAAAAGGAAAAAGAAAATGCCTACTTGAACTTCTATAGGAGGTAAGAAGGAAAAGTCCTGCTCGCTTGTGAGAGACCAGAGTGTGCTTCTGTCAATATCCGGTGGTCTTGGTCCCTAGGAGAAGGCAAAAAGGAGAGATAAGGCCTGAGAATTCCTCCCAGTTTCCTCTACTGTCCCCTCACCATCATGCCTGTCCCTTTCCACAGCCTGAACCTAATCCTGGGGGGCAGAGAGGTTCTTTCTTACAAGCTGCTGCCAAGCAGATCCCAGCCGAATTGAGGTACACGGAACTAGGGCAGTGTCAGCAGAAAGGCCTGGTGGTGGCCCTCTCCCCACATGCAAGCTGGAACTTCCTTTGCTTTGTCCTGGTAGCTTCCTGACTAAAGTGTTGTGACCAATAGCTGAAGGATTTGATCGCCCAAGGGCAATTCAGAGTCAGCTGTTGCTCAGCACATCTGGGTGAGCATTGACTGTGCAAATGCTACGTGGGAGGTGCAAAGATGGGGCAGCTCCTACCCGAAGCGTGTGCACAGTCACATGGAAAGGAGCCTTGAGCCCAGAGGCCCCAGGGATTTGGTGATTCAGAGGGGAGACATGAAGGTGTCACCCGGCGGAGGTGGCATTTTGTAGAGCGAAACACGTGGCAAGCCCAGCAGAGCCCACTCTAAGCAGGGATGTGCACTAACTAGCCCTGGCCCTGGCAAGAAGCCCCCTTAGCCCCACAGAGGAGGCCCAGTGTCCAGAGCTGAGAAGGAATTGATGTGTGCTCTGGGAGTCTGAGGATGAGAGGACATCGCTAAGTGCAGAAGAGAAGGGGAGGGTGTCTGGTGTATACAGAGCCCAAGAGTCCGTTCAAACAGCACAGCTTCTGGGTTTGGTTTATCCAGTCTGGACATCTGTGGCTCAGTTCCTTGGCATCACCTTCTTGACCAACAGATGCTGCATCCGTCCGTGGTTGACTAAGGGTTCGTGAGCCCTAGAGCTGCTCAATAGCCAAATGGCTGTGGGGGGGGGGGGATCCTAGGGCCCACTATCACTAATGGTGGGCTTTTCAAAAAGTAATTTTCTGCAAGCTGTGATTGAACCAGGGCCCTGCAGATATTTGGAATGTGGCTAATCCTCACAACTCCACTCCAGGGAAAGAGGGGTCATCCCACTGGTGGTCCAGCGGCACAAAGGGCAGGACTGCCACCTCCATGGCTGAGGGCCTGAAGGCCCTGCCAGGCATTCCAAGAGCCAGGTCTGGCCCGTGGTCAGGGGACAGACTTGGGTAGGCTCCAGCTGCCTCCCGCACAATCCTGTGGACCTGAGCTGCGGGGATGTTCTTGCACAAATATTCCCTGAGAATGTTGATATGATGACACACCATTCCAGGTACCTGTGACTGGCCACCCAGTTAAATGGGCTAACCTGGTATAATGAGTACCTGGGGTTGGATTCCTTCCTTCCCAGGGGCAGGACCCAGTGGCTACTGGGCCTCAGGCATGAGTGCAAGCAAAGCAGAGCTTCACTAGATGACCTGGGCTCATACAGAGAGAGTTGAGAGGCAGCAACTATGAGCTCCAGGGCCAGGTGCCCCAGATTCAGCGACCATTTTACGCAGCTGGAGGAGACCCCAAGGCACTGATGGGGCTCTTTGTCATGCTCCCAGTGTCTCCTCATGCCACACAGGATGCTGGAGCAAACAAACAAAGTCCCAGATGGTTCCCTCGAGTCATGTGGCATCTCAGCAAGGGGAGGGACATGGAAACCTCATTGACACTGCAGTTCCCAGCATGGGTTCAATGTAGGAGGCTCTCAGACCTCAGTGGGGCAGAAGCTCAGGAGCAAGTGGCCCAGGCTGCTGTTCGAGTCTGCCGGTAGGTGGGAGATGAGACTGGGAAGGTCAAGCTCCAGGACACCTGCTGGTCCCCCACCATCGAGTGTTGTCATCACGGACCCACCATGGTGCCCTGCCTCACACAAAGGACACCCTGTAGAGGACGCCCCCCACAAGACCTCCCAGCACCCCAGGACAGAAGCCAATAGATACAGTCATCACAGGCCCCAGCGGGGCAGTCATCTTGTCCTTGTGTCTCAGGAATGATGTTCTAGGAGCCTCAAAATAAGAAAAAAAAAGTGTATTCTAGGTTGTGACCTAGACCTTTCTTCCCACCACCTGCTTCCTCCTTCTGCTTGGGCCAGCATGTCTCATCTGTGTGTGCAAGCTCCTAAAGGCTTAAAAATGCAAGAGGCATTCTTTAAACCTCTCATCTAAGTGTCTTCCCTGTTGAAACGATCTTCTGAAAGGACTCAAAAATTTTTTTTAATATTTTACTTATTTGTGATAGAGCAGGAGTGGAGTGGCAGAGGCAGAGAGAGAAGCAGGCTCCCCACTGAGCAGGGAGCCCCCACCCCGACACAGGACTCGATCCCAGGACCCTGGGATCATGACCTGAGTCAAAGGTAAATGGTTAACCAACTGAGCCACCAGGCACCCCGAACTCACTACTCTCTCATAGTTCTTTCTGCCTCAGCCAGGCTGCTCCTCGCCCACCAGTGAGGTCAGCTGCCTCCAAGTGCAAGAGTCTTCCTGTGTGTTGCAGACCAGGGTTGCTTGTAGGGAGAGGCAGGGGCTTGCAGAGGGAAGGCTGAGGGCTGAAGAGATTGGTCAAGTGTGGGCATGATGAGCATGCAAGGCTTTTCCAATCCGTTTTAAGAATTCTAAAATAAAAATGATGTATACTTTCTTAGTAGCTTCCATATCCATGCTTCAGACGACGTTAGTCCTTTGCCCTGTGAAACCCTGGGCAAATCTTTCACCTTGCAGGGAGGGCCCCCTGGTGCCCACAGGCATGACACCTGCGGGCTTCCCTGACACCACGTGTTCACGTCACTCTGTAAACTCCTGCTCTGGGCTGGGTCTGCACTCTACAGTCACACCACGACTTGCGTGCACTTCCTGTGTGCAGGAAGTGTTCTTTCCAAGGACAATTATTAGCTCCCCTCACCACCATTTTCTATCCACACCTGACAGTGGGGGAAACTGAGGAAGGGCGGACAATCTCTGCTCCCCAGGGAGCAGCTATAGTTGGTGAAGCATTGCTGGGACAGGTCGGACGGTGTGACTTCCAGAAAGGAGAGTTGGCCAAAGAGGGTGGTCTTCAGGGAACACGCATCTCCCAGAGAGGGGGTACAGCAAGTGGTATCCAAATCAAAGCTTGCTTGGGATAGATCAGCACCTGGTACCTGGTAACTCAGGGTTATTCTTTTCTAAAAAATCAATATATAAGGTAATTATTTAAATAGCTTTTCCTCCTAAATGCAAACAACCTGAGAGCCTTTGGAGCATATCCAGGGGCCACAGAGAATTCAAGGAGCTCTGCCCTTGTCCCTTCAGGCCTCCCACTCAGACTAATGAAAGCAGTGTACCACGGTCCCTAAAAATCCCACTGGTCACAGATGGGCGGGGGGTGCCACTGTGAATAAGAACATGGGCAGTGATGCTCACGTAACCATCAGTCAGCTCCAGACAGCTAAGACCAGTGTTTACAGATGATCACACCAGAGTCTGCTGTTCACTTATTGGAAACAGAGACTCAAAATGTGATATTTGCAGGAAAAAAGTGTTTGCAAAGAGCAGCCTGAAACATTTTCCCTTGCCACTTAGAAAACAGTATGCCATATTTATAAAAATGAGTCATTTGGGGATTTTGTGGGGCCAAACAGAATAACCCCATGTAACAGGTCATGAAAGCAGTTTTTATTCTTGTATTCGATGCACAGCTCATGGTTAAATTCAATGTCAACCTATAGTTCATTATTGCCCAAACCCAATAGAGTCTATTTTTTCCCATCTATCTGACAACAAACCATGCTTTTTCTCAAAGGACTGATCTATAATAAGCAGCACCATCTCTTGTTAAGTAAAAATTTCTCTTCACATGTTATCAATATGAAGTACCCCATTTAAATGAATTTTATAATATAATTTTGTCAATATAGTAATCTAAAATAAAATGATTTTGACTCAAAGTCACTTTATCATATTCCAAACAACCTGGCCCATCTGTGTACCTATCTCAGTGCAATAACGGAGAAAATATGGAACAACCCACCTGTTATAGGACATTATAAGAATTAAATAAATTTATGGTAGCAAGAAGGCTTTGGAAACCAGAAGGTGCCTAAGGAATGCAAATTACCTTCATTGTCTTTGCAATTAGCCTCCCTTGTGTTTAACCACTTTCTAAGTTTGCAGATTACCACTGAAAGATAAAACTCAGGGTAGGAGGAAAGAGCACAGATTTGCCTGCCCCCTGTGGTCTGCAGCCATCCTCTTTGGACTGTATGCCACATTCCTTTGCTGCTCCTCCTGGAGCCCAGAGCCCAGCCCCTGAGGTGGAAGCCTCTGTCTGCAAAGGCTCCTCTTTATAGAAAAAAAGGAAGAACTGGTATGGGGAGCATCTAGAATTTTAGCTCAGACCCCTGCACCTCAGGGGCTGGGGACTAGACAGGGCTGTTGCTTTAAAATTGGCTCTTGACCCACAAACCCAGCAAAGAGCCACCAGGTAGCCAAGATCAGCAGGAAGGATTTCAAGGTCATGGAACTCTGTCCTTCTGGTTTCCAAAGGGATATCAGCTACGGTCAGCTTGTGTGGGAAGAACTGGCTGACGGTCTTTGACCAGTAATCCTGAGGGCCTGGAGAGATGTGAAAGCAGGAATGTGCCTTGATGACAGGGCTCCTATCTGATGAGCCCTACCATGTCCCTCCTGAGCTCCACAGTAGGCCAGACACCCAGCTCCCCCACCATGCCTTCCATGGCACATGAGGAGCACTCCCCGAGGAGCATTCCCCAAGGATCGCACCAGCCACCATTTCCCTTGAGTCCTGAATCAGCTCCAGGCCCAACCAGCATCATGTGCAGGCCTCTCCATCAGGCTGCACTGGGCTTTTTGTGGACCTACAGCTACCATGTGTGGTCCTTAGTATGTGCTGGTGGAATGCTGCTCCCCACCAAAACCCCTCAGAAGAGGGGAGAGAAGCAAAGCATGGCACTCCTGTCAGTCCTGTCCTCTTGGACATGGGGAGCAATCTTTTTGGTCGACTAGCATGACAGCATGAGAAGACCCTGGCAGCCACGTCTGGTGCATGCATCAAGGACACTCACTGGGGGCTGAGACTGTGACCACATACTCTGGGTGTTCAGGAGCCCAGGGGTTGAGCTTCCTTAGCCTGAGCATTTCTTTGGCAGTACAATTCCCTGAATTCCAGCTGCATGCTTTCCAGTTTTGTCTGAATCCATTCAGGCTGCTGTAAGAAAGTACCATAGATCGAGCAGCTTAAACAAAAGAAATGTTACCACTCACAGTTCTGAGATTGGAAGTGCAAGATCAAGGTGCTAGCAGATCCCCGTCAGGTGAGGAACCTCTTCCTGGTTTGCAGATGGCTGCCTTCTCTTGTACTGACATGGCAGAGACAGACGACAGACAGACAGACAGAAAGCATGCTCTCTTGTGCCTGTTCTTACAAGGGTACTGATCCCAGTTATGGGGGCTCCATCCTCATGACCTAATCACCTCCCAAGGGCCCCAACTGCAAAAGCCATCACATTAAGAGATAAGTCCCAATATACGAATTTGGGAGGACACATTCAGTCTATACAGCAAGTTCAGTCCATAGACCACTGACCAAGCCAAAGACCATATCTACATATAAACTTTAAAGCTAGAGAAATTGTGTTTGCCACCTGTGATCCTGGCTTGATAACTACCTGGATGATGGGTTAGGACACTTAGTACCTCTGGGCTTCCATTTCCTCTTCTGCAAGGTGGATCCATGGATCACTGGGATCACTTAAGTCAATTCCACGTAGAATGTGCACAGGAAGCACCAGACTCCTTTCTGTTGCTACCATCTTTCTAGTGTTGTTTGTTTTTGTAGGTGTCATACCTCTAATATGCCTGCTACCAGTTCCCCTTAAACTTCTTTCAAAAAGAGCAAAGCCCATGCAAAATATAAACTCTCCCGGCCTTCTATAGTGATTATTTCCAGTCTTCCTTGGCTGTCTCTTTCACACAGTGGTATACTGGGATCTGTCAGTGGGAGTACCCAGTCCCAGGGTATACAGGAAGGAGGGGCACTGTCTAGAGAGAATTTTAAAACAATAATAAAACCAACTCAAAGTCAGTCGGGTTTGCATCATCACCATGTCCTATAATTCTAAACAATATTTGTGCTAGAAACCCTCCCCACTGGAAAAGGCTGTTCCCACTGCCCCACCTGTGGTCTGCCAGTGCCTGATACCTACATCTGCTTCAATTTGCCTTCCAATAATCCATTTGATTTTCATAGAAATCACAACTTGCCTTCATGGGTACTTAATATGCCAAGTATCTGAACTGTGTAATGATAGAGGCAGTGTGGCCAGGATAGACTGGAAGGGACAGGCACAGCACGGTGTGCTCACAGTGACCCAGCCCCATCTACCATGGGCCTGAACAGGCAACACTAGGGGCAGCCTTCTCCCCAAGATTAGAGAGTACTTGGTGGTACCACATATGACCAGAGGAAATGGACAGCTTCCTGGTAACCTGAGGCCCACTAAGAGAATTTCTTCAGTGGACATTTGTCTGGGGGAAAGTTTTGTAGGAAGGAAACCTCTGCACCATCAGAAATCAGTGGGCAATTTGGAGTGTGAGGCTATCTGTGGCTCATCCACCAGGAACTAACCCTTTCCTTGCAGTAGTCAGAGGTAAAGGACTGCTATTGCTTTGCACATCAAGGTTTTGTGAAGCAAATCCTAATAAAGTGGGTCTGATTTTTCCCAAAGGTACATGAATGCAAACTCCTTGCCCACCCAGGGACTCTTCATCAGGCCAACTAGAGACGGTTCTCAGACAGAGAACCGAGCTGTGGCTGTGCTGGGAGGTGGGAACAGGGAGAGAAAGGGGACAACAAAGATTGCTTTTTGAGGGTTCCTGTTCTTCATCAGCCAGATCCTGAACATCTTGAAGCCAGACATGATATGTTATTCATCTTTGTGTCTTTAGCATCAAGACATCTGAGAGGTATTTCATAAATGTTGAATGAATAAAGAATGAATAAGATTAGATGTTCCCGATGTACTAACTTTAGGTAATTCAGAGAAAGGCAGTGTGACATAATAGAAAAAAAAAAAAAAAAACCCTGTACATTGTGGAGTAAGGCAGACCTACATTTAAATCACAACTTTAACTTTGGCTTGGGCAAGTTATTTATGTACCAGAGCCTCCATTTCCTCTTCTGGAAAATTGGAGCAAGAATCCTTTAACTGATGAAAGAATTGTAAGTAATGAATATAGAGCTCCTGATAACAATGCCTAGTATTGATTGACGGTTAGACACAGAGATCAATGGCATAGAATATAGAACCCAGAAATAGCACCACACAAATATGCTTAGCTGATTTTTGGCAAAGGAACAAAATCAATTCAATGGAGGATGGAGTGTCTTCTCCACAAATAAAGCAATTGGACATCCATAGGCAAAAATATAAACCTGAACCTAAATCTTAATAATACAAAAATTAACTCAAAAAGAATCATGGAATAAATATAAAATGTACAGCTATAAAACTTCAAAGAAAATATGGGGACCCAGGGCTAGGCAATGAACTCTAAGCCATGACACAAAAGCATGATCCAAAAAAAGGAAAAACTGATGAATTGGACCTCTGTTCCACAAAAAAAAAAAAAAAAAAAGAACAAAACAGCAACAATTAAGAAGTGAAAAGACAACAGAGTTGGAGAAACTATTTTAAAACTCCACATCAATAAAGGATTTGTATCAAAAGTATACAATGGGGGCGCCTGGGTGGCTCAGTGGGTTAAGCTGCTGCCTTCAGCTCGGGTCATGATCTCAGGGTCCTGGGATCGAGTCCCACATCGGGCTCTCTGCTCGTCAGGGAGCCTGCTTCCCCCTCTCTCTCTCTGCCTGCCTCTCTGCCTACTTGTGATCTCTGTCTGTCAAATAAATAAATAAAAATCTTTTAAAAAAAGTATACAATGAACTATCAAGATTCAACAGTTAAAAAAAAAAATCCAAATGGGAAAAAGCCATGAACAGACATGTCACCGAAAAGGAGGTACAGGTGGCAAATAAGCACATTGAAAGATGTTCAACATTAAAACCACGATGAGGGGTGCCTGGGTGGCTCAGTGAGTTAAGCCTCTGCCTTCAGCCCAGGTCATGATCTCAGGGTCCTGGGATCGAACCCCACATTGGGCTCTCGGCTCAGTGGGGAGCCTGCTTCCCCCTCTCTCTATGCCTGCTTCTCTGCTTACTTGTGCTTTCTCTCTCTGTCAAATAAATAAAAATCTTAAAAAAAAAAAACAAAACACAATGAGCTATCACTCCACACCTATCAAAATGGTAGGTTTTAAATTTTTAAATTTTAAATTTAAAAAATTTTTAAATTTTTAAAAAATGATGTTAGCAAATGGTGGAGAGGATATGGAGAAACCAGATCTCTCACACATTGTTGGTAAGGATGTAAGACTCTAAAAAAACAGTTTGGCAGTTTCTTATGAGACTATACATCATTTACCACATGACCCAGACATGGAAGAAAAAAAATTGTACACCAAAGAAATGAAAATTTATGTTCACACAAAAGCATATACACAAACATTTGTAGTAGCTTTATTTGTAATAGCCCAAAACTGGAAACAATTCAAACATCTTTTCCTGGGTGAATGGTTAAAGAAATTATGGTACATCCATACCGTGGAATCCTGCTCGGCAGTACAGAAAAATGAATATGATACATGCAATGACTTGGATGGCTCTCAAAGGAATTACAGTGAATTTAAAAAGTCAGTCCCAAAAGATGACATACTATATGATTCTAGTTACGTAGCATCCTTGAAGTGGCCAAACTATAAAGATGGACAACAGATGAGTGATTCTGTTAGTCATAGATCTCCAGAAAAACAGAACCAGTAGGATATAAACAGATATATATAAGAAGAGATTTATTTTAGGAATTGGCTCACCACTTCTGGAGGCCAAGAACTCTCACCATCTGCCTGCCATCTGCAAGCCGGAGACCCAGGAATGCCAGTGGTATAATTCAGTTCTGAGACCAAAGACCCAAGAAGTGGGAGCCAATGGTACAAATTCCCATTCGAGTCTGAAGGCGTGAGAACCAGTAGTACCAATGTCCAATGGCAGGAGAAGCTGGACATCAGAGCTCAAGAAAAAAGAGCAAATTCCTCCTTCCTCCAGGTTTTATTCTATCTAAGTCCTGAATGTATTGGATGATGCCTGATCACACTGGTGAGGATGATCTTTTCTCAGTCTACCAATTCAAATCCTAATCTTATCTAGAAATACCCTAAAATATGTTTTGCTAGCTGTCTGGGCATCCCTTATCCCAGTCAAGTTGATATATAAAATCATCCATCACAGTGGTGGACAAGGATAAGGGACAGGAATGAAGTGTTGAAAGGAAGTGGGTATGTTCATAAAAGGGTGGCACAAGGGACCCTTGTAGGGATGCAACCATTCTGTATCCTGATTAAGGGCATTACACAAATCTACACATGTGATAAAATTTCATAGAACCAAATACACTTACACACACACACACACACACACACACACACAAATGAATGCATGGAGAATTTATACAATCTGAATTGTAGAGAAAGATAATTGCAGAGAAATGGAGTATACCAGTCTATATCCTGGCTGTGATAATATACTCCAGTTATGCAAGATGTTAGCTTAGAGGCACCTGGGGGTTGGATACACAGCATCTCTCTGCATTACTTCTTACAACTGCATTTAAATCTACAATCATCTAACAATGAAAAGTTCAATATTCTAAAATGTGGTTTTAGGGTATGATAAATGTGCATTGACTAGGTAGGAATATTAACATCTTAAGATCATTTAAAAGCCTAGTCTACCAGTTATCTTAACCTCTTAAAATATGAATTTGGATAATCCATTGTTTTTATGTATCTTTTCCAAGAAATAGTTTTTGATTTCTCGGATTTGTCTATCTTTCTAGTTTCATTGATTTCTGCTCTTTATTAATTCCCTCCTCCCCACCTTCAAATTCAATTTGCTATTTTTTTTTAGATTCTTAAAGCAGAAATTTGGGTTACAAACTGGGAAACATTCTTCTTATCTAATATAAGCATTTTAATGCCATAAATTTTCCCCTGAGTACTGATTAGTTACATCATACAAATTTTGATATTGTGTTTCCATTTCATTGTGTTCAGACTATTTTTGTAATTTCCCTTGAGACTTCCTCTTTGACACATAGATTATTTAGAAGCATGTTGTTTAAGTTCCAAATAGTTGGGGAGTCCCCAAATATCTTCTGTTATATGTTTATAGTTTTATTTAGTAATGGTC
Source organism: Taxidea taxus jeffersonii (assembly GCA_003697995.1). Classification (NCBI taxonomy): domain Eukaryota; kingdom Metazoa; phylum Chordata; class Mammalia; order Carnivora; family Mustelidae; genus Taxidea; species Taxidea taxus. Next base: position 29,945 of record ML111262.1, read on the forward strand.
TGAGAACAAACTTTCTATGATTTCTATTCTTTCAGATTTGCTAAGATGGGCTAAGAATGTGTTCTATCTTGGTGGATATTTCATGTTCCCTTGAAAATAAATGTGTTCTGATATAGTTGCATTCTATAAATGTCAATTATTTCAAGCTCTCTGATGATGTTCAGATCTTCTGCCTCTTACTGATTGTCTGTCTACTTATTCTGTCGATTACTAAGACAAAAATGATGAAGTCTGTAATCATAATGGATTTGTCTGTTTCTCCTTTCATTTTTGTTAGTATTTTCTTTTAGTACTCTGAAGGTCTCTCATTAAGAGCATGCACACATGTAGGACTGTGATGTTTTCTTGGAGAATTGAGCCTATATCATTGCATAATGTTTTTCTATATCTTTGGTAACAGTCCTGGTTCTGGAGTCTCCTTCATCTGACATTAATGTAGTTACTCTAGCTTTTTTATATTCAGTGAATATCTCTTAATCTATCTGTGTCTTTATATTTATTCATTTTTTCCTTTTTTTGCTTTTTAAATTTAAATTCAAGCAGCCAACATATAGTGCACCATTAGTTTTTGTGTCTTTATATCTTAAATGAATATCCTGTACTCAGTAGAATTGAGTATTGCTTTTTCTATCCATTCTGACAAATTTGCTTTTTTTTTTTAAGTTTTCTTTTCTTTCTCTTTCTTTTTTTTTTTGACAGACAGAGATCACAAGTAGGCAGAGAGGCAGGCAGAGAGAGAGGGGGTGGAAGCAGGCTCCCTGCTGAGCAGAGAGCCTGATTCAGGGCTCAATCCTAGAACCCTGGGATCATGACCTGAGCCGAAGGCAGAGGCTTTAACCCACTGAGCCACCCAGGCGCCCCGACAATTTCGCTTTTTAATTGGTATTTTTGGACCATTTACATCTAATGATATTAATCATATGGTTGGATAAGTGAGTTTTGGGTTATTAATGGCTCCATTTTATCTCCACTATTGACTTACTATGCATCTATTTTTCATTATTAGTGATTTCCCTAGAGTTTACAATAAACATCTTTAATTAATTAGATTCAATTTTCAAGGAATATTCTACTTCACGTGTCATATAAGGATCTCATGACAGTTTATTCCCAATCCCTCCCTCGCATCCTTTGTGCCATTACTGTCAAGCATTTTACTTTTACATATGCTATAAACACATAATACACTGCTGCTCTCTTTACCTTAGTCTCTTAGAACAATTAAAAGGAAGAAAAATGAGTTTTATTTTCATATTCATTTATTCTACTTCTATTACTTTTCATTTTTTATGTAAAATCCAAGTTTCTATTGGTAGCATATTCCCTCCCCTTAAACAATTTCCAATTTCCTTTAGTATTTCCTAGTGCAATATATATACACATTTTGGGGTATAGAATTACAGATTAGCAGTTTTTTATTTCAGCATGTTAAAGATGTCACTCTGTTGTCTTCTGGCTTACCTGTTTTATCATGAAAAGTCTGTGGTACTTCTTATCTTTGTTTCTCTGTATGTAATGTGTCTTTTTCCTCTTGCTGACTTTACAATTTTGTCTTTGGTTTTCAGCAATTTAAATATGCTAACTATAGGGATATTTTGGTGGTGTTGGTGGTGGTATTATTCTCCTGCTTGGTTTTTTCTTAGCTTCTTGGATCTATGGTGGTATTTGTCATTCACAGTGGAAATGTTTATTGTAATTATTTCTTTAAATACCGCTTGTCTTGCACTCTCTTTCCCTCTGGGATCATACTTGCACAGATCCTAGGCTGTCTGGTATTGCACCACAGCTCTTGGATGTTCTGTTGTGCATCCCACCCTCCACATCCTCAACCCCCGCCTCCAGCCAACCCTTTTTTTCTCTCTGTGTTTCAGTTTGAGTAATTTCTATTGATCCGTCTTGATGTTCACAGATTCTTTTCTCAGTTGTGTAAAGTGTACTGATCAGCCCCTTGAAGTCATTCGTCATCCCTCTTATTGTGTTTTTTTCATTTCTAGCATTTCCATTTGATTCTTTTTTCTAAGTTTCTTCTCTCTGGGAAATTAATCATCAAGTCTTGCATGGTATCCCCCTTTTCTATTAGATTATTCAACTTATTAAGCAGTTATTCTAAATTCCATGTCTGAGAGTTTCAATACCTGTGTCATAGCTGAGTCTTGTTCTGTGAAATGCTTTGTCTCTTGTCAACATGTTGAGGGGGGGATTTTGGTCTTTTCTTACGCTAGCAGTTTTCTGTTGGAATGAATAAGACAATAAAGACTGAGGTACATCATTTTGATCCTTGGAATTAAGTGTGCCTTACCTTTTGCTACGTCTTTAGCATGGGGCTTACATCAGTCTAGTCAGGACTTAAGGTAGGTTTTGTTTTTGTTGCTGCTTTGGTTGCCCTTAGGGCACTCAGCCTTAAAATTTCACTAGTGATATCTTGTGTTTTACTGGAAGGTTTTTCCTGCAGTCTCCTGCACCCTTTCTTCAAACTCTGTCCCTTTTCCACTATTACTTGCAGCTTGTTAGCCTGAGTGTGGAAGTGGGAAGGGTGATTTTTTTTATTCTAATTGTTTCTGTCTTAGGCTGGTATTGTGTTCCTGGATCTTAGAAAGGGAGTGACCTTCCCCAGCTGTAGTTCTGGGCTCAGCATGTAGTCCCTGCCCCTTCCCCAAGGAAAAAGAGGTTTTGTTTTGTTTTGTTTTGTTTATTTTCTCCCTCTACCTCAAGCTTTACGGAGGGGCGGGGGAACCCCAGGGCCCTAAGTGTTTACTGCCTTGCCCTCACAACTTAAGCTTTTGTTCTTTAATGCAGATAGGGGAGCAAGATCTACGAAGGACACTTTCTCAGAACTCTTGCCAATCTTTTTGTGAGCACCAGGTTGGGTCCCACGGAAAGGTGTGTCTACAAGTACATTTGAATTTCCCTTATAGCCCCCAGGGTTCTAAATATCCTTTCACTAGGCTGCATTCTTCCTTTACCGATTTATAAACAATTTTAGCTGAATTCTTTTTACCAGAGTCCAGCTGAGTCTGCCCCAGTGAAAGTCATGTCCATTTCTCCTTGTGTGCACCCATCTGTCCTAGATTTGGAGATAGCTGTTTGCCCTGTGACTTCCACTCTCTAAAGGGTTAAAGGAAAGTTGTGTATCTGCAGTTTGTCTAGCTTGTTGTTGTTGTAATGATAGCACCACAGTCTTCTGGAAACAGAAGCCAGAAGTGTCCATTCATTTTTGGGAAATAAGTACTGAAAATATGTCCAGGCAGGTTTGAGATGGTGTCTGTATGTTTTCAGGTTAAGTAGGAGATCCATTTCAAGGAAAAAAACAATGTGCTGGCTTATTTTGAAAAGCATTTGCTGTTCCTGACATTGCCACCAGAGGGCAAGTCGCCCATCATTACATATCTCACAGGGTGAGGCCAGGTTTCCAACTGGGAAAAGTGAATTTGTAAAGTGGGGGGCAGAGGCATCCAAAGCAGCTAATGCTTGCAGGGAGGGCCTGTTCTCAAGGCTTTCCCAGCCTGTGCAGCTATGCATTGGTCTCTCAGTCCCTCTGGCCCTCGCCCTCACCCACATGCCACAGTTGTACCCTCTGCAGAGAACAAAGATGCCTTTCATTGCAAGCACACCTGTCCCTAGAACCTCTCTGAGTACCTGGCCCTCACCCTACTAACATTCACGCTGAGAGGTGCCCAAGACTCTGCTCGGTGATCGGGTTCTAGCAACTTCAGGTGAGTCCAACCTTCTGCTCAGCAGGGCACAGCCCAGGGAATCAGTTCCAATCCAAAGACTAAAAATTCCCAGGAGGCCCGTGGTAGGGAGTTGAGGCTGAGGGGCATGTGGATCTGTACTACGTTAGTTGGTTTATCTGAAACAAATAAACCAAAATCATAGTGAGAGAAGTTTGGTTCTCATGCAAATAAAGTCTAAAACGGGTGTTCCTGATTGGCACGTAGATCTTCTCCAAGTGGGGGAGTCAGAAGCTCACTCCTGCCATCTTCTAGCACCACCCAACGTTTTCAGCATACAGGAGGATAGGGAGGAGTGTGGGGATAAGGCTGCCCACACCTAACCACAGTGCCCAGCACCTCCCACAGTGCTTCTGCTCTCATGCTATTGGTGCAGCCAGGCACCTGTTAAGTGCTGGGGACTGGGAAGTATAGCCATGGCCAGGCGGACACTTCCCAGCAGCACCCCTCCCCTGGGAAGGGAGTGGACAGCCAGACCCAAATTGCCCAAGTTTTACCCGCAGTAACTACTTCCAGCAGGTTATTGCTCTAGGACAATATTTTCCAGATTTGTGTGATTTTAAAAGCCATAGAGGATGCTTAATTAAAATGTAATCCTTCGTTCCTTTTCCTGGACATTCTGGTTTGGCCATCTGCCTGGGGGTCTGGAATCAGTGCCTTGATCAAGCACTCCAGAGAGCTATGCTGCCCTAGCAAGTGTCTACAGAAGCATCCGTTGCCACCCTCACCGCTTCCCCCTGGGTGGGAAGCCAGGCCAGCTCTCTCTCTGATATTGTTGAGTTGTGGAACTGTGGGAAAGGCTTCTGGTCATAGCCAGAGGGAGGCAGGTCCTGAAGCAGCCCTGCATGCAGCCCTCCCTGAGTGTGACCAGCCAGCAGCCCAGCCCTGGGAGCGGCAGCCTGTGTGTCCTCGCCCTGTCAAGGCAGAACCCAGCCGCCTGTGACTGGGGCAGACCAAGCCGCCCTGGACCGACCAAACCAGAGCACGGTACTGCCTGTCCCCAGCCACTTTAAACAGAAACACCCCCACCCCCAGCAAAACAGTGTTTCCTTTATCTGGGAGTGCAGTATTATTTGTGCTCCTATTTTCTCTCAGCAACACTGGAGGGCAGCAGTGAGTCAGTGTTTGCAATTTTTTATTAGAAAGTCAACTCTTAATAGTATTCAGCCATAGATTTTATTTACTTATTTGCTTTTTTGTTCTTTCCGTGACACCCTTGCCATGAATCACGGGAAATGACACCAGGCTCAGGGCCAAGGGGTGGCGAGGGGGAGGAGGAGGGAGGGGCAGAGTGAGGAGGCGGAGGGAGGGTAAACCCAGGGGAGGAGCAAGCTGTTCAAGCTGTTCTCTTGTTCTCACTGGGCGCTGGGTCCCACAGCAGAGCCACGCAAACCCTGTGAACACCCCACTCCGCCCCAGCCTTTCTGAGATGGGCCAAGACTTTCCCCAGGTGGGCGTTTCACTCAGGAGTGTTTGTGATGAATGGATGCCTGGGTGCGGGCGAGTCTGTCCTCGCTGCAGCTTCCGCCTACACGTGACTTCCTTGGAAGCCCCCCTGAGCCGCCCTCAAAGGCTCGCCATAGCTCCCCTCACCCCGGAGTCTGCGGGTCACTCTTCAGGGTACTTGTCACCACCTGAGATTATGAGGTTTTTTGGCTACCTGGGGGCTCCTCATGGGAGCTCCCCCCGCCCCGAACTAATACAGAATTATTGAACGAGTTCACAAATGGCAGCCCTTACTTGCCTCATTTGTACACTGTGAAGGTGACCAAGAGCCCGGTTTGGGTCCGTCCTCGGAAATCACAGCAACAGCAATAGCTTTATTTTTTTCTGCCTGCTGCCAACGGAGGTACCTCCCTTCTGACAGACCCAAATCGTTAGCAGAGCCCAGGTGATGTCTCCCAACTGCTCTTCAACGTCCACAATAAATATGAAGTATTTTAAACTCTCCGTAGTGGTTTTGACACCTGTGCTCTTAACGCTCCTGCTGGCACAGATGGTCTGCGTTCGTCTCCACTCGGTTTCCTTAATTAAGGAGACACCTGGTCTTGGAACTCCCTTTTCTGGCCTCCCTGGGGGTTGCTGGGGCCTGGAGTTTCTCAGCCCGCCCGTGGGCCACCTGGCACCGCGTCTCTCTCTTCTCTTCCAGCCGTGATCCCCCTAACGGATTCGGAGCACAAGCTGCTGCCCCTGCACTTTGCCGTGGACCCCGGGAAGGACTGGGAGTGGGGGAAGGACGACAACGATAACGCCCGGCTGGCCCAGTGAGCCCCTCCCCCGTGCCCTCCCCCAACGCCCTGAAGGGCGGCGGTCGCCGGGTTTCCCCGCGCGGGCTGGGCCGCCCGAGCTCCTCCGGAGACAGCTGGCGTGCCCGCGGGCGGGGTGCGTGCGGGCGGGCCCGCTGGGGCGCGTTTCACTCGGTCTTCTTCTTTCACCAGCCTGATCCTGTCGCTAGAAGCCAAGCTGAACCTTCTGCACAGCTACATGAATGTGACGTGGATCCGGATCCCCTCCGAGACCCGGGTGAGCCTGGCATGCGCCCGGCCCCGACCAGCTGGTTGGGTCCTGGCCGCTCACTCGCCGCCGGCGCGGGCGGGGGTCGCAGCCTGCAAACGCCGGCCCGGGGCTGGTCTCCCCAGCGCCCACCCGGCCGCCCACCCGCCCGGCCTGGCCCTGGCGAGAGGTGGCTCGGGTTTAGCTGGAGCGTGTGTGCCCGCGTGCTTGCGTGTCGCATGTAGGCGCGCGCTCCGGCTAGGGAGGTGGTTGGTGGGGATTTTTTTTTTTTTCTTTTTGGTCCCTTTATTTTCTCCAGTTGGAGAGGAATAAACACACCCACTCAGAAAACAAACCGTAGGCAAGTCACAACACAAAACGATCTCTGCCGAGATCAGAACACGATGTGCTGCAGCGGAGCGGAATTAATTATAAACTGTGTGTGGGTCCTTGGAAAAGTCAGGGAACCGGGAGCGCAATTCCTCAGCGCCCCCTCCTTCTCTCCGCCTTCTCCATCCTCCGGGAGGGCAGTGAGAAGAGGAGCTGCCCGACCCTCAGGGCTCCTCCCCCAGGGAGAGTCTGTTCTGTCCCTGCCTCTGGATGTTAAGGATTCACTTTAAGTGTCTGATTGATGTTTTTGTTATCTCAATAGTGAACCCTCAGTGAAAGGGATATGTATTACATTTTTTTAAAAAAGCCCACCTTAGACATCAGTATACTTGGCCAAAGGCCATGAGGTGAAGCTCATAAGCGGTATTGAAAGGGTGACTGGAGGAAGGAGGTAGGGTGGTGCCTGGCTATGCCAGGCCCTGCTCAGGATGTTTTCATACATCAGCCTTTACCTTTATTTAATCTTCATAAGACTCCTGGAGGCAGGTACTGATATCCATTTTACTGCAGACACAAGGGACACCTGGTGACAGTCTGGCTCCAGAGTCCTGCCTCTTAACCTCCACAGTGACCTGTCAACTGCCTGGATGATGCCCGTGTTGCTGGGGGGTGTTCTTTCCTAGCACACACATATGGTGTGAAGACAGCAGCTCTAGATCTAGAATCGCGAGGCTCTTGGGCTGGGACACAGCTCAGCACTGCAATGAGCAGAACCCCCTGCCAAGCCATGGCAGCCCCCATGTCAGATTTAGGGCTCCGTAACAACCCTTCCATCACGAGGACATTTCAGTCAGGGCTCCTT
>ML111262.1:45089-82183 GCA_003697995.1 Taxidea taxus jeffersonii
GCGCGCCCACGGCCGGCGCACACGCGTCGTCCCGCGCGCCCGCCGCCGCCTCGGGCGGGGGCGCGCGGCGCGCGGGCGCCAGCGGACCGCTTCCAGGCCGCAGCCCGCCGGCGCCAGCGCGCCAGAGCGTCATCCACGTGCAGGCGGCGGGCGCGCGGGACGACGCGTGTGCGCCGGCCGTGGGCGCGCTGCGGCCGTGCGCCACGTACCCGCAGCAGAACCGCTCGCTGTCGTCGCAGAGCTACAGCCCGGCGCGCGCCGCCGCCCTGCGCACCGTCAACACGGTCGAGTCGCTGGCGCGCGCCGTTCCGGGCGTCCTGCCCGGCGCGGCGGGGGCGGCCGGCACCGCCGAGCACAAGTCGCAGACCTACACCAACGGCTTCGGCGCCGCGCGCGACGGCCTGGAGTTCGCCGACGCCGACGCGCCGGCCGCCCGCTCGAACGGTGAGTGCGGCCGCGGCGGCCCGGGGCTGGCGCAGCGGCGCTGCCAGCGCGAGAACTGCGCGTTCTACGGGCGCGCCGAGACCGAGCACTACTGCTCGTACTGCTACCGCGAGGAGCTGCGGCGGCGGCGCGAGGCGCGCGGGGCCCGGCCCTGAGGGCGGCGCGCGCGCCAGCTTTTACCATAAAGGATTCCTTTTCCATTCTGTCGGTCTTTTTTACATGCCCTGGTCCAGCGGAAGGCCGGCGACTCCTCGGTCAGTGCTGTGTACGTGTTTGGTCCAACGTTCCTAATGGTGCCTGAACCTACACTGACGCCACTCAGGTAGTAGACGGATAGGAAACAAGTCATACTGTTGGAAGTGGGTGTGCTAGCTAGCATCTGCCTCGTACCTGTGGAAACTCAATAGCCATTGCAAGAGTATTTTTGTTCCTCAATAAGAGAAATAAAGAAATTTGCAGCCCTTTGTTTTTAGAAGGGAGTGTTTTACATTTTTTTTTTCTTTTTTTTCCCGCCCCCCCCCCCCCCCACCCCCACCCCCACCCCAGCCCAGCGACTGACCTCTTCCACGTAGCGGTCACACGTGTGCGGCCGGTACCACCCAGGGTTTAGAAACAAACCCGCAGCTCCGGACTGCAGCGGGGGCTGTGCTGCGGGCTCCCACCTGCTTCCCCTCCCGAGTCCCGGGAGGACAGGGGGCAGGGTGCCGCCCCCTCATGCGGTCTAGTGGTCGTGGGGGCCCTTTAGGAATACACCGCTCCATCGCATTAAGCAAAACCTCCTTCCATGCCCCCCCCCCCCAACAACCCCTGGCTCGAGCAACATTCACACTGCCATCAAAGCCACAGGCGTCCTCGGATGGGCACTGGACAACCTACCTCGCAGGGCGCAGTGAGGTGTAGTGATGGCTCCTGGTGCCGGGCAGCTCAGGTGACAGGAGCTTTCCAAAGACACCTTGGGTCCAAAAAGCAAAGTTCCGAACTCACTATTTGGAATTGCCCATGTATGAGCAAAGATGACAGCCTGCTCACATTGCTCCTTTGAAGACACTTCCACAGTGAATTATCGCCGGAGGGCCCCAGGAAGTGATTACAGGTGCCCCAGGAGAGAGGCGAGGTCACTGTGTAAGCCCCTACACTAAGCTACTTTGAAACCCGGCCTGTGCCCCTTTCCAAGGGGAAGAGGCTGAGGGCAGCCCAGAAGGAAGCCCATCCCCACCTCCACCTGCATCTGTCTGGGTCCAGCCAGGTAAAGGGGTGCCACTCCCATTGGGGTCCCCTCTGCAGGGTAGGGTAACCCTGCCTGTGGCTCCCTAACACATTGAGGGAGCAGCCCCACCCCTGAGCAGTCCCTTTTTTGGTGCCTCCTACATTTCTTGAGGGGAAAAAAAAAATGTGTCCTTAGCTACCCTATTTTGAGCAGCAATATGCAGCCTCTTCCTTCCAAGATTACCTCTGGAGAATACCATTCTTGGCCAAGGACACTGAGGAGTTAAATCTGCCTCACTCAAGGGGAGATCTTGTTTCCAAGAAATATGGATAAGATGGGTAAAATCCTCACTAGCAAAAGAATACTTTAAAACCTGCGGGAGCCTTAGAATAGCTTCTAATAATCCTAAGAAAGAGGAGAGAGCACCCAGCTTTGCTGTGAGTGTATCCTCAGAAAATGCAGGAGGTAGACCATCTCTTCATTGGAGCCAGCTTCTCCTTCTCCAGAAAGGATGCTTTTTCCTCTGACATAAAGAGCAGCAAAAATAAATAAATAAAATAAAATAAATTTAAAAACAAACAAAAAAAAGAGGGGGATTTTTTTTTTTACTTGTTTGAAGAACTATAGTAATTTGAGTATCTCCTGTGAGTAATTCCTTTTTGTTTTTAATTATTCCACAGCATGTGGAGTTTTCAGTAAGTTATTCAAGTTTTGCATAAGTGGTTCCTTACCTAAATCAAAATTATTTATTAAATAGAATATTTAAGAAATTTTTTGGAAGTTTTATTTTTCACACCGAACAATACTTTCAACGTGTGGTAATTACTAACATCCATGTCCCTCATATTACTGGGATTTCTTTTGTTACTCAGAAAAAAAAAAGTAATTTTTTAAAAATCTCTCATTGAGAGGGTTTGTGGCAGCTTTTTGGACTGATTCTTTGTGTCATGCTGAGCAACTGCCTTGCCATCCAAAGGCTGTGAGGTCACAGGAAGTATTGCATCATGTGTAGACACCGACTATGGCTCTCGCCCTGCCCCTCACTCTTAGAAGGTTGAGACAGCCACCATTGAAAATGCTTAATTGTGCATTCTGAAACCAAACTCAGTGTGCACAAGAAGTAAAAAAGACATAAAGTAAATTTGCTCGTTTTTAAATTTTCTAATGTTAAACCAGGCAACCAGAAATTTCCCACACTGGCTATGCAAAATTTTATCTTTCTCATGCCAGGTTAAAAGAAAAAAAAAAGGTGGGGGGCAGGGTGCAAGCTGAGAATAAACATGGTCCATTGTAATACCAGAGAAAAACCTTTGAAACCAGGCAGTATAATCCGTAGCTATTATTTTTTTTTTTAATGGTGACATGTTCTATCTTGAGTTTCAAACTCCCCTCCACCCCACAACACCCATAGCTGTGCCATGAATAAAAGCCTGAGATCCAGCCACCGGCCACCATGGTGGCTTCTCCAGCCATGTGGAAGGCCCCGACTTCATGTGGTCACAAGGTAGCTCAGCTTGCCAGGATGCCTGTGGGTGCTTGTCCACATTGTTTACAAAAAGCTGTTTCCTTTTGTGAAAGATCTGGATCCCTTCCTCTAAACAGTGTTGAAACAGTGAGAGAATCTACTGTTACATTCAACTTTCTAGTCCAGTGTGCCAAGAATGTCCCATGTCATTCAAAAGAGCTCTTTAGACCTGGTCCCTGGCCAGAGTTCCCTCAAACCAAATTAGTTTGTCAGGCTGAACAGTAACTATTAGAAATGGCTGTGTTGTTTACATGTGGGCCAAGAAGTCCTCTAATATCCTTCTGTGACTTGGGGACCCCTTGTAGATCAGGGAAAGGTTAAGTGGATTGTAGACACTGGAGAAAAGGAAGAAAGCCAGTCTTGATTCTAGAAAGGCTGAGAGCCACACCTGAGCACACGTCCTGGACTTGGAGTGCATGGCAGACCCTGCCTGTGAATGACCTTCTTGTCTGATGTGGCCACACTTCCCTTTCCGGGAAGGTCTCTAAGTGATAGCATGTTTCCAGAAGGATCCTAGATACTTCTGAACCCCAGTGGACGTTGTTTGAGTAATTTGCTTCACATTTCCCACACATGCGATACCTGGGTATATGACATTTTTTAAATCATGTATTGTTAAAGGAAGGTGTTTTTAAGTGTATTCTGTTTGTAGACTTTATGCTATGTTACGTTGAAATTTTACAAGCCAAGTTTAAACTGTACTATAGAAATTATTTTTATATTATTTTCAGAATATGCCGCAGAGCAATATTTTGCGCCCTTACATTGTCACAGGGTTGCCCCCTTGGAAGGGTTACTGTAGGTGGGAAGGGGCTCCGCACTGTGGGCTCTTGGGTTTAAGTGCTTTTTGCTATTTGCTCACATCCCCTCTGAAAGTGGGAATATGTAAATATCTTTTCTTTTTTTATTGGAAGCTTGGTTTTGTTTTTGTTCCGTCCATGGATGTGGGTACTGCACCTTTCCTCGTAAACGAATACTTTATACTCACTAAGTTAACCGCAGACTTTCTCTTACCTGCTACCACCCAGTGACTCCAGCGGAGTTCTGAAAAGTTTGAATCTGTTACTTTAAAATTTTAACACTTTCCAAAATGATTCATTAGTTCTAGCAGCTTACCATCAGGAATTTGGCGGCACGAGATAAAAGGTTTCTCCACACCCCCAGTGCACATGGTTCTCACCCCGTCCCTTAGCATCCACAGCTTATTTTGCAAACCACTCTACTTCGCACAAATAGACTTAACCTATCAAAATTTATTTCACATCAGTTAGGGGGGAAAAAAGGGCTGTACTTATCGGTGGTGGGAAATTTGTGCAAGGGGGGAAAAAAAGCTTTGCCAAACCCATGTGTGTGTTAAGTTCCATTTCTGCGATATTTCATGTTTACTTACAAGACCTGGAGTAAAAGCTGAAGCATGTTTGGGGTTTCTTTCTTTATGACACGATTCCTTTCTCCTCGTTGTGGTGTGGACTTTACAAAATAAGTTCCTCCAGTGTTTCTTTCTTTTTTCCTTTTCTTTCTTTCAATGCTTCTAATAAATAAGACAAAAATGCGTTTCCATGGCTGAGTGAGCCCCGCCTTGCCAGACTTCGGCCACTGTGGCATCACCCTGTGGGCTGCTAAGGTGGCCTCTGCTCTGGCTAGAGTCTGGTTCTGCAGTCACCTGAGGGCAGACACACCGTACAAAGCCCCAGAGGTGGCTGGCACTCCCGACACCAGAGAGAAGGCACCCCCTTCCCGAAAGCCTTAAAGTGGTGGCTCTCTGGAGACCCTGGGCACCACCTCGTCATTCAGTCCTGACTACCAACCGTTTCCTACTCACACTGCCCCACTTGGGTGTGCTCTCCAGGGTAGAAGGGGGATGCTCAATTTCATCCTTTCATCCCCGACCACCTGCATTCCTCCCCACATCTACTCTGCAGTACTGGTTCTGCCGGCACAGAGCGTGTTTCTGACAGTGCTGCCTGTGGACACGGGGGTGGGTCCAGGATAGCTGCTCCTAGAAAGACCTGCAGGGCATGCATGGTGGGGACCCCCCCACTACTCCCAAGGAGGCCCCCCCCCCGGCTGCATGGAGCACCTCCAGGGTGCTGTGTTTTGGAAGATTGGCACTTTGGCTCCAAGAGGGGTTCAGAGTGGCCTGTTGGCAGTTACATAGCCCCAAAAGCAGTCCTTCTGGGACCACACCACCTCCAGCAGAGAAGAGGGAGGCCGAGGCCCTGCATGCACTCTCCGAAATGACGGGCATGTGGGGGCTCTGCAACAGGGATATGCTTTACTCCAAGGGGCCAACTTAACACATAACCCCAAGGACAGCACAGAAGACCCTCTCACCAAACAGTCCTCACCATGTCACTGTTTCTGTTCCATTCTGCAAAGTAGTTGGTTGAAATATATATTTTTACTGTTTGATTCTTGCAAAAAAAAAAAGTCCCACCAGCCTCAGTTGTGTACATACAGGAGGATGCCCATGGCTTACGCTTTTTTATTCACCAGGAGAGCACCTTAGTACATACATGTGTGTACATACATATATGTATGTGTTATACATATATACACACATATATAATCAGTTCTTTAGAAGGTGTAGAGTACCAATTGGTTTTAATGGTATAGGCTGAATCTACTAAGACCAAAGCAACCTGTTGATTTAATGAGGGCAAGTTGGTAAAACCAGCTTTGACAGTATTGACAGACAGTGGAGGATGACTCTCAGTGAAGAAACAGCCGAGTCCTTACAAAGACCATTCCCACTCCAGCACTTCTCTGACCTTCTCCTCCTCCTCCTTGTTAGCTGCTCCACGCAGCAACATGGGCCTGCCTCAGGGCCTTTGCACATGCTGTTCCTCCTTGCACGTGGAATGTTCTTTGCCGCACCCCCCCCCCCGCCCCAAGCCACCTGCCTCACCCTTAACTACCTGCCAGTCTTTGCTCCAATGTCACTTTCAAGAGGCCTTCCCTGACTTATTGAAAAGGACGACACACCTCACCCTCCCTGCCACCTCCCTGTGTATTGTCTGTGTGTTTCTTACCTTTTGAGTGCTGCACATATGAATTATTCATTCACTTTATGCCCTCCCTCCAACCTCCCATAGAATGTAAGCTCCATGTGGGCAGGAATTTCTGTTTGTTTGCTCACTGCTGTATTCCTGGTGCCTACAACAGTGCCTGACACATATTAGGCACTGGATAAATATTTGTAGAAGAAAAGAAATGAAATCAATTATTTGATAACTATGAAGCCTAGAAATACCCATTTCAACATTTATCAAATCCATAGTCCACTACTGTCCCCCAAGTGGGAAAAATTTTAGCCAATAATGAGCATGGCTGCTCCTCCAGCCTGTGGTCCGTGATGCCAGATATGACAGTGAGCACATCAGCCGACCGAGGCAGGTTTCTTCATGTCTCTGTGAAGGCCTACCCGGTGGCCCTCCCCCACAGCTATGAGACCCCACTGTTTACAGAAAGCTCTCTAGAACAAGCTACGGCAGGGGCAGTTTCTCTACAGGGCGCCTCTCACGGTTGGGCACACTGTGATGGACCTCCATGATGTCATTGTGGGCCTGGACCATTTTAGGGAATCCCTTATAATCAGCCCTGTGGACACTGTTCCTCCACAGTGTCTCCAGGGAGGCTGGCATTCCTTCCTATAACAAACTCAGGGGACAGTGGATGACCCAGCCCAGGGACGGAAATCAATCTGACCACTAGAAAGACCCATCCTCTTGTCACCAAAAGCAGACCTGCAAAGGAAGAGGAGCTTCTCACGCAGAATAACGGGGGCAGGCATGGGTAACTGGACTGACAAAGTTAGGAGCAGCAGGGGCAGAGAACCAAGGCCCCTCAGAATCTCCCTCTCCGTCACTGGCAGGCATGTGCTGGAGGGACAGAGCCTTGACACCATAGAGCCAAACAACACATGCCTCCTTGGCCCTGCCCCCCGCCCCCCAGAGCAGGAGGTCCTCAAATGCAGTCAGGAGACCTCACTCACCAGCAGGGGAGGGATGCTTCCTCCTCTGAACTGCCCACCCCTGCAGGATGATTTTGACAACTACCTAACGTTGGTGTTTACTTCTAGGTCCTTGGCCAAATGTGTTTTCCTCTAAGAGTTGTTGGCAAAATACTGTTACAAGCGTCTAATAGGACCTTTGTCCTACTGTAGCCTGGTTAAAAGGCTTTGTCCTTCTCTTGAACCCCCTTCCATGTTTTTTGCTGTCATTTCTCTGGGTGCCATATCTTAGGGTGATATATCACATACCTCATGGTGGGGATGTGAGGTCCCCTTCATAACAGTCCCTCTGCACCTGCCCGGCAGACAGTAAGTGGGCCCACACATGGGTGACCCTTTGCTTAAATTGCCAAATAAACAGCGTCCCTTTCATCGCTGTCCTAACAAGCTGGGGACGCACTCCTGCCAGTACTCAGAACACAGGCTTTCCCAGGGCTGCCCCCTTGATCCACTCCAACCTTTCTCCGGGGGCAGGTGCCCAGTGGTCTGCCTAAGTTCTTTCTACACATTCTTCCTGCTTGCATGGAATGGGATCCAAACACCTGATTTGGAATTACAGTCTGGCAGGCAGGAGTGGGGCGGCTTGTCTCCACTAACTTATGACCAAAACTAGTAACACAACCATGATCATGGCCGGAGATCCGCCAGGGCCCGGAGCCTCAGTAGAAAGGCAGACTCCACCTCTGACAGAGCCGGTCACCGTTCGACACAGGAGGGAAGCCTGAGTCCTCGGCCCCGCCAACAGAGGGGCTTCTAGAGGTGCAGGGAGGCTGGCCTGAGTCTGCTCACAGCCTTGTCGCAGAGCCTGACCCCTGCTCACCATCATCTTTGATTAAGTCGGTCTCGTTTTAACCGAGGGCTGTTGAAGTGTAATTCCTTTGTTCCTTCAAACATACATTTGACTATGGGACTCTGTTTCTGTTCCTTTTTTTTTCTTTTTTCACTCATTTGACCCATTTCGGGATGAAATACATTGCTTTATTTCCCCGATTTACTTGAATCCTGTGGATGAAAGAGAATATGGAGGCAAAAACAGATCATAAGTCCTATTACTTTGACCAACTTATCCAGAGCCCTTGTCTACCTGAGAATGTTCATTCTAATTCAGTGCAAATATTCTTTTCCACCCGGTCCGTTCTTGGAGAAGGAACCTGTTCTAAGAGCTGTCTTTGGTGGTTGGGTTGTTACTTTATTAAGTATTAAAGCACTAAACCAATTTTTGCAATATGTAGTAAATCTTGCTTTCATTTTGGAAAACTTCCAGTAATGACTACTGCACTTTTTATAGAAGAACTGTATTTCATTTCTTTCTTTTATGAAAGATTATTTCAAGTAAAAATAGCTCTGTAATCCGTGTGACACGGCTTCTCCATTCCTTGACACAGAGAGAAGCTTTCATGCCTAATCAATAAAATTAACATGTTTGTAAAGCACTGGTTGGTCCAATTATTTGTTTGCTCCTCTGTTCCTGGTAAAACAGTATCTAAGAAAAGCTTTATGGCCCAGAGGAAGAAGATTCTATCGGGCATCCATTCACACCAGTAGTTATTAAATCAGATGAGCTATAAACCAGTTATCAGTTTCATCGTATAAGAGACAAGAAAAAATGATCCTTTTAAAAATGATCATGACACATTCTATCTGAATGAAATAGACAGGATTTTTTTTTAACACCACCTTTTTTTTTTTTAAGATTTTATTTATTTATTTGACAGAGAGAGATAGCGAGAGAAGGAACACAAGCAGGAGGAATGAAAGAGGGAGAAGCAGACTTCCGGCTGAGCAGAGAGCCAGATGCGAGGCTCGATCCCAGGACCCTGGGATCATGACCTGAGTCGAAGGCAGACGCTTAATATGTGAGCCACCCAGGCACCCTGACAGGATATTTCTTAACCCATGTATGCCAGAGGGGGCAACATAAGCAAGAGGATACCAGCAGGGAGCATAGAGGATGAAAGTGGATTCACAGCCAGCCTCATGGAATCTACACACGGGTCTTCATCTCCCTTGCAGAAGGTTGGGGTTGGAGTGGGAGCAGGGCAGTGTGAATTAGCATGGACAGAAGGAGAGGAACGATGCTCAGCTGGCCTATGGGACCCTCTGAGCCAATGGCCTCTACACACTACTGGGATCAGCATTGAGGCCAGTAAGACTCGTCCATGTCTGGCCCTGATGTTCTTAGTTCTTTCAGGACAGCCAGAGAATCCCAGAGGAAAGGCAGATTCTCCCACCGGCGCAGTATGGGAGGGGACAGGAACCCTGCACTGGGAGACAGAAAGCCAGGCCAGGATTCTTAAAATGAGGGATTTGAGAGCAGGAGCTCTAAGTCCCCAACCAAATCAAGGAGTCTGTCTATCATTTAGGGAAAAAGAAATTGGGAAACTGGACGAACAATTAGATCAAATGCACAAAAAGGGAACAGAGAGGTCCCGTGGTGAGAGCGCCTGTGGGAAGCAGCTCAGCACAGGGCTGGGCTGAAGAGCGAGGCTGAGAGGCCTGGTTGTTCAAAGCTGCAAGGGAAGAGGGGAAGAGGGTGGACTCCACAGACCTGGCCTCAGACCTCTGCAAAGGGAGGCTGCCCAACCAGTGCCTCTGGTTCTGGGGTCCAGAGGAGGAACCCTGTGGGGCTGGGTTCCCATCTCGGAGGAGGGGCTGTTGTCTCCAGGGGTGCATGGTTCTGCAGGGTCCTCCATGTAGGGGAGAAACAAAATTAGAACCAACTGCAGCTGCCAAGTGAGGGATCATTGCCAGGACAAGGCTGGCGGGAACTGGAAGCAAAAGGGAAGAACAAGTCCTCGGCGTCCATGCGTCTGTCTAGGCACATGCATATGTATGGATACATGCATACATGTACATGGCCATGGCACACACACATATGTGGGCATGCCCACACGTGTGTTTGCATACACGAATATACACACACTGAGCATGGAAGAAAGTAAGGAGATATGGCTCTCTGCCTCAGTCGCCTAGTCTGTCACTGGCCGTGGGACCGTGGCTGAGATTCATAACCTTCTTTCCATGACCACTTGCGCTCCGTCGGAAGGTCAGCTTGCTGAGATTCTTTACCTGATAGATAACCCCCACTTCCATTTCTGAAGGGTCCAAATCCTCAGCAGTCCTGCTGAGTTTACCATTAACTTTTATTTGGGGATGTGGGTATAATTAAGGGCATCCCGAGGAGCCCCTGGATTTCAGACATCAACGCCCTGGCACCCACGGGCCAGCAGCAGCTCACGTTTTCCTTGATAATGAAGTCCCCGACCCCCGCCCATGCAGTGACTCCCTTCTCCTCATGGATGCTGTAGTTTGAGAAACCCAGAATGGCCGGGTGTCGGCTTCCCGTCCAATCATGCCGCTGCATAGACTGGGTTGAGGCCTTCCCTCCTGGGTAACTAAGACCTACCAGCCGAATAGCTTGGGGTAGGGGGCAGGGAAGCCTCGGTTCTTGGTTATGATGCTTAGCAGTGACAAGAGTCACTCTCCCACCTACCCTTTGTTTCCCAGACCATGTGTTCTGGCCACAGGACATACACCACCACATGGCAGTTGCTGAATCAAATCATAAACTCCTTCTGGAAGACATAACTCCCACCTTTCTGGGAGCTGTCTCCCCACTGGTATCATAAGGAAATCTTCAATGGGCCATTCCACAGCTCTAGAAAGCCAGCTGCTTCTGGGTCAGTGTGTAGTGAGTGAATTCCACGTGCATGATCCCATTGCTGTAAAACCAAAATTCGTCATCAGAAGCCACACTGTGGTGGCTGGTGGCTTGGCTGGTTAAGGGTCCGACTCTTGGTTTCAGTTCAGGTCATGATCTCAGGGTCGTGAGATGGAGCCCCATATCCATCTCATGGATGGATATGTTCAGTGCAGAGTCTGGTTGAGATTCTTTCCCCCTTTATCTCTATTCCCCCTCCCCTTCCCTTCCCCCACTCACACTCATTCTCTTTTCTCTCTTTCTCTCGAAAATAAATAAATAAAACCTTTAGAAGGAACCTGGAGAATACCATAATGGTGAACAAGGCATTCACAAGGTCCATGAATAGTCATTTTCGGTGGAAGCGTTGCCAGTAGGGCAAATCTGAATCCAGAATACATCTCTTCCAGGGAAGGGCAATTGCTTTCCCTCCATAATGGAAGGGATCTGGTGTGATCAGGCAGCCACCAGGGGTCTGGCTGGCCATCGCAATCAATGAGCTCTGTGCTGGTCGCAGAAGTCACGATGGCACGGCAAGGACAGTCTTCAGAACCGTCTTGGTGAGGGAAAATCCAGGTGGTTGTGCTCATCCATAGCCCCATAGAGGGGCCCGTTGAGCAAACATCAGGATGGCTGGGGAAAGGGTTGGCCGACATCACAGAACATGCCATCTTGCTCGCCTGATTCTTGACAGTCTTCTCTGCATAGGGTACCTTTAATGAGCATAAAAATGGGGCACAAGTATCCTCATGCTCAATGCACATTTTGAGAGAGCCATCAACAGACATCTTCCCTTTGTCCCCATACCACCTTGTCACCAACCTCTGAATCTTGTTCCTTCAATGTTCCTGACCAAAGTATTTGCCCCAGCGCAGGTCAAGGTTTCTTAATACTGCCATTAGTGACATTTGAGGTCCAATAGTTCTTTTCTGTAGGAAACTGTCCTGTGTATGTTGTAAGATGTTTAGCAACATCCCTGGCTGACCTTGACCACCAGATGCCAGTTATGCCCTCTACCCAGATGTGACAATCAAAAATGTCCTCCCGACATTGCCAGTGTCCTCAAGTTGGGGAGAGGGGGACCATCCCTCTTAAGAATTACTAGTATAGGTTAATTCTTCTGGCTGTCTTTCAGCCCGAAAAAGAGGAAAACATTTGTTCTGCTCACATCTCGTCCACTAGGATGATTTCCCTTCTCCACGGTCTTTCAAGGACACTCCAGGCTGGGATTGTATCTCTCATAGCCTGCTCTCAGCTGGAACCAGCACATCCCAGAGAACCATCTGGAAGCAGGCCTGCTCAACCATCTGTTCCTAAGGAACTGCCCATGAGGCATAGATTGAAGGAGAGGAGACAAGAAGCAAGAGAACATGTCACAGGGCCTGAACCACCTGCTCAAGCAACTGACATGTGCCTTCTGGGCTTTCTTGATCACAGCGTCTTAGGCGCCATCTCTGCTCGATGACAGACTGCAGCTGCATGTGCTTGACCTTATAGGTGGGCGGGTCAGATCACACCCAGCCCATGCTGTGCAGCTCAGGAGTATGGAGTCAGTCCACGTCCTCTAGTCAGCTGTTCCATCCCTACCCGGACCAGCAGTATTCCAGCAGCTGTTTCTTAGAAAGGAGAACAGTTAAATGCAGCAGAGGTCATGGCTTTGTTCCAGAGCCCTAGAATCTGTACTATGATTCACCCTCTGGGGTTCCCCTACAGCATTGCTGTTGGCCATGAATGTTTGAGCACCACTGGGTCTCAGTGGGTGCTCATCACCACTGGGATAAGGCCCAGGGGTGTCCCACTCAAAACTGGTGGACTTACTCATTCCTTATAAATAAATACATTGGGAAAGCACACCCAAAGAGCACATAGGTTGCCTTCAAAATCCAAAAGTCAGCAAGTGTCATGCCTCTTTTTGGGGGGTATAATGATGTATTTTTCACTTTGATGGGGTATCCTGAAAAGTTCTATATGGTCCCCTGAAACTTCGCCAAGGTAGTAAGTAGGGCCCTGAATATTTGTGGAGTTTTCCTCCCACTTCTGTGTCTTACAGAGGCAGATATAGTCAGCATAAGGAGGTCAGTAATGAGATCCAGTATGGTGTTCTGTGGTATCCCGGCCAGCTCTAGTATGGCAGAGAGCAGGGAAATGGGCAGGAGGAGAGAACACATTGTTGGCACTCCTGGACATGCGCAAACTGTTTCTGGTGGTTCTTACAAATCAATGCAGAGAACAAAAGTCACCCACCAGTGCCCAGAAGAGGTGTTTCATCTAGAGCAGCAGTAGCAAGCGAAAGCTGACTGTGATCCACTGCCTTCCTCCAGCAGGTGTCGGTCTTCCATGTAGGTCAAACAGGCAAGGGACAGGACTATCCTAAGAACCTCCCCCCCCTTACACCCTCCCAGTCCCTGATAGCACCGCTAATCTCTGAGATGCCCCCAGGTGGAGAATTAATTACCCTTGATTTATCCCTGTGGTAGGCAGGGGATAATTCCAGGCCTGAATTTCACCTTTTTTTTTTTTTTTAAGATTTTTATTTATTTATTTATTTATTTGTCAGAGAGAGAGGGAGAGAGAGCGAGCGAGCACAGGCAGAGGCAGAGGCAGAGGGAGAAGCAGGCTCCCTGCCGAGCAAGGAGCCCGATATGGGACTCGATCCCAGGACGCTGGGATCATGACCTGAGCCGAAGGCAGCTGCTTAACCAACTGAGCCACCCAGGCGTCCCCTGAATTTCACCCTTATCCAACTTCTACCAAAAAAGCATCACTTCTAGGCAGGAAAACCCACTGCAGAATGGAACTTTGCCAGCCATGCATGGGAAATGGAAAACACATGCAGGTCAGGCCCACAGACCCACCCGTCCCACAGGCACCCATGCTTGGGACAAAACTCTTTTTTTTTTAGATTTTATTTATTCATTTGACAGGCAGAGATCACAAGTAGGCAGAGAGGCAGGCAGAGAGAGAAAGAGGGAAGCAGGCTCCCTGCTGAGCAGAGAGCCCGATGCAGGGCTCGATCCGAGGACCCTGAGATCATGACCTGAGCCAAAGGCATAGGCTTTACCCACTGAGCCACCCAGGCGCCCTGGCAAAACTCTTTTTATCCTCTGACCTCCACAAGCCTCCACTCTGATGGGAGGGTCACCGTGGTATTTGCAGGTCCATGACAACTCAGAGCCAGTGCCGAGTGCCCCCTGAGTACTGAGTCCTGTCCCCCATGACTACATGGGAATAGACATTTGCCAGGATGAGTCTTTTTGTCCCAGGGCACAGCCCCCCTTGGGAAAGGTCATGGACCCCTGGAGGAGGTTTGGAGGAGAACCACAAGAGAGAGCTAGGGTGACACGCAGGGTCTTTTCTCAAGGGGGCCTGGCTCACGTTTAGCCAAGGGACTTCAGACCTGGGAAGTGGTTCAGATCGGCAAATTCGACCAACGGCTGTGTCTCCGCTCTACGGTTACTTAAGTAGGGAATTTTGCCTTCAACAGAAGTGGAGTTTAATAGAGTTGATTTTGTTGAGGTATCGTTTGTGCACAGTAAAATGCACAGGGATCCAAGGTACAGTGGAATGACTCTTCACAAATGTATGCTTTCCGGTTCCTACCCCCCCATGATCAAGACCCAGATCGTCTCATCACAGCCCCCCCGGGAGACCCCTCCTGCCCTCCCTAGCACTCCCCCACCCTCGCCCCCAAAGCAGCTACTATGTAGCTCACTTAAGGTTCACGCTGTCTGTTCTTAAACTTCATACAAAAGGAATCATAATGTGTCTCATCTTGCCTCAGTTTACAGCGGAATTCCATTCTGTGACTACAACACACTTTGTGTATCCATCTTCCTATTAACGGACAGTCAGAATGTTTCTGGTTTGGGGCTGTTATGAATAAAGCCACCATGAGCCCTGGTGAGCATTTTGCGGATATAAGCTTTCCTTTCTTCTGGACACCTACAAAGGAGCAAAACCGGTGGGTCCCAGAATGAGTGCATACTTCACATGGTTAGAAATTTCCAACCAGGGTCCCACAGAGGTTGTGCGGTTTTACAATTCTACCGGCAAATGGTTTCGGTTACCTGAGCCGTGGATGTACCCTGTCCAGTTTTTCTGATGCCGGTGCAAGAGCTCCCACCAACCCGGAGCAGCCCGAGTGGGCGTCTGCTCCCGGCACACACACAGCTTCGCACCCCTGAGTGAGGCACGTGCACGAAGCACAGAGTCTGGGATTAGGACACACCTGTGCCTCCTGTCCCCGTTGCCTCGTGCCTCCCACCTGTTCCCTTCCTCTTGGCAGCCAAGCTTACCTACCCTCTGCCCTGGCAACCTCATATGTGCCTCATTTCCTGGCATAGGTATTCGGCTCCTGAATGTCAGGCCCTTTGCCTGACGTGCCGCAATCGCCGTGGACGCCTAGCCCATGGTCGTGACTTTTTCCGCTGGAGCAGAAAAGGAGCCCTCCTCTGGGAGCCCGGGTGAGCCTGGCAGGTAGCCGTCACCCAAGAAATGGAAGTAACCTGCTAGGAGCTTCCCAGAGGGTGGCCGGGAGTGCCGTGGAAGAACCCCAGAAAGTGTTGGGGCTCAGCTCTGCGCAAAGCAGAGATTGTCCATAAAGACAGACTTCTCAGGGGAGGTGAGAGTTGCATCAGCTAGAGAAAGGGGGTCAAGGGGGAATTCCAGCAGATGGAGCATGGGCCCCTTACACAAACACTGACTGGGAGCCAGTTTTGTACTGGGCTCCCTAAATGTTGGAGATTCACCCAGGAATAAGACAGACCAGCTTCCTCTGCTCCCCTCCCATCCCTATCCCCACCCTCACCCCTAACACACACACAAAGGGAGAGAAAGCAGGAGAGGGACATCTGCTGATTAGTGCAGAAACAGCAGAGGAGGGCAGCTATAGCGGGGGCCACTTCCTCCCTGCAGCTGAGGGCTGGGGATGGCTTTCAGGAGCCCCGGGGGTGGGCTTGGGGCTGTCCAAGCACAGCCTGGCCATGGTCACACTCAACAGGTAAGACCGCCATTACCATTTGTAGACCCGGAAACCACAGCTCAGAGAGGGTAAGAACGCCCACCCCAGGCTACTAAGTAAGTCAGGGGTGGAAGCAGACAGCAGGCAGATGCCTAGGGCCCCTAAGTCTGTGTTTGTCCTGGACATGCCTGCAGAGGGAGGGGAAACCAGGCATTTTAGGAGAGACCATGTGTCCAGCAGGTCATGGTGCAGGCCAGCCATAGAGGTCATCAGAGCTAGGCAGGCAAAGACCATCCCCTCTAGACCCTGCATCTGCAGCCTGTCAGTAACACACAGCACTGGGGAGCCACAGAAGAAAGTTAAGTGTGACCATGTCCATCCTCATCTCCTAGCAGGCCGTCCCTATGGGAAGATGGCATGGCCGTCCCTGCACTGCTGTTGGGCATCCCTCCCCACTGGGTGTCTGAGCAGGACACACGTGCGTGTGCTGTCTGCACCTCTATCCATGGGCCAGCACCTGCACCCACTCCAGCCAGACAGGTGCCTGAGGAGGCCTAGGGTGGCGGTCACAGCACCACGGTAGAGCAGGGGACACAGTCTTGCCTTCCCGGGGCCACCTCACCCTGGCAGAGCCCCGACAATCATCAAGTCCCTATTTGCGTTCTGAACTTTTGAGCTTCCAGATCCCAACGAAAGCATCATGGTCACTGTGATGAGAGCTCCCTGGGGACCTAGATCAGGAGTGAATGAGCCATATGCCCTCTGCTTCTGGAATGCTCAACAGCCCTTTCCTGAGCAGTTATGCAGATAGACAGAAGGAGGGCGTCTGGGAAGAGAAAACAGTGAAAGACCACAGGATGAGCCCTTGGAGGATGATTGCAGGTGTGAACAATAAGGGGTCGAAATCTTTCCCGCCCCTCGGAAGTTCAGCTTCTACCAGGGCTCTCATTCTTTTGAAAAAGATTTGACCATTATCGGTGATGCTAGAGCCGGAAACCATTTTATGAACACCATGGAAGGAAAGATCCCCATGGGGAATGATGTTGGGCAGACACCTGCTTAGAAAGAGGAGCTTAGAAGCTGACAGCTTAATTACCAATGGAGCAGACAGATCCCTCTGGCAGAGTACTGGCTGACAACGAAGAAGTCTCAGTGTTGGACCCAGACCCAAGAGGACTTCGTGCAGACCAGGGCTTCATGGGTAAGGACCCTTTTGCCCAGGCAGAAGCACCAGGAGCGGCACATCACCCCGGCTGGTGGCTGCCCCTTGATTTCCACCGTTCCTCCCTTCTCCTCTCAGGGACCTTCTGTAATCTGTGAAGAACTTGATCCCCGTCCAGTAGCTATGTCTGCTCTGTGCCATGGGTGAAACAGGTCAACGGCCATGTTGCTAATGGGATATCCGGTTTAGAGGTGGCCACACATTCTGGGCCAATGAACGCTAACCTCAACAACACTGGGTCCGGAGATGTGTTGGGGTGTGTGGTTGTTGAACTTGTCTGCTGTCCAAAAGGCTTTGTCTCTTTCGCAGGACTGTCAGCTTTTTTCTTAGTTGGGGTCCACAAAGCTGCATTTAAGTGGTAAATAAAAGACCTACGTGATGGTAGGGAGAGAAAATACAGAGAGTAGTTTGTTGTTTTTTTTTTAGACTCTCCGTCTTGGAGGGCTTTGAACTGCTTTTTATTTTCTATGTACTTTAAACCAGTAAGGAAATTATGCTAAGGGTCCCAGGAAGTGTGAATTACACCCATGTCAGAATGAATGAAATGGGGTATTAATATTTCCTTTGTATTTGGTACTAATTCTAAATCTGTTGATTCATAGTTTTAAATTTCTACAGTAGTAAATATATTAATTCTGCCCTTCACACTTGAATACAATTTGAGGCTGCGTATGTGTGTGATTTTGGTAGGAAGATACACCACCAGCCTGCCTATGGACAGATCCGCAAAGCCCGGGTGCAGCCCAGGTCAGCCAAGGGCTGCCCCCTGGTGGTGGGGCCGCCGTGCTGGGTCTGCGGCTTTGAGGGGCTGCTGTGAAGACAACCTGCACTTGAGACTCTCCTCTCCTCAGATGTCAGGAGCTCAGGAAGATCCACAGCATGATTTTCAATGTTTTCTTCTTTCTTACACAGATTAGGGGGGAATCCGTAAGCCGTCTTTAACAAAGCAACAATTTACTTCTCCTTTCAAATCCAAAGCCTAGACCCGTTGGTTCTGTAGTTCTAGATTTCCTTCACCTTGTGATCCTTGATCTAAAACCTATAACCTACTACTATGCCCTCCCTAAAGTAATACCCTCAGAAGTTTACAGGGCACCTGGGTGCCTCAGTCAGTTGAGTGGTGTCCGGCTCTTGATTTCGGCTCAGGTCATGATCTCAGAATCATTAGGTAGAACCCTCCTCCCCACGCTCAGTGGGGAGTCTGCCTGAGATGCTCGCCCCCTCTGCCTCTCCCCCCACTCATTCCTGCACACTCTGTGTGTGTGTGTGTGTGTGTCTTTAAAATAAATAAATCTTTTTTTTTTTTTTAAGATTATTTATTTATTTATTTATTTGACAGACAGAGATCACAAGTAGACAGAGGCAGGCAGAGAGAGAGGAGGAAGCAGGCTGCCCCTGAGCAGAGAGCCCGATGCGGGGCTCCATCCCAGGACCCTGAGATCATGACCCAAGCCGAAGGCAGAGGCTTAACCCACTGAGCCACCCAGGCGCCCCTAAATAAATCTTTTTTAAAAGTTTAGACTTAACACTTGACCCTTTATTATAAAATAAAGTCCAGCCTCTTTGCCACCAAGGGGTTTTGTCAAACGCCCAATCGCCACTGAAAAATAGGAACGAATAGTAACACAAAAGGCGCCGACCTCAAAAACAACTTTTTCCTTAAAAATAATCAACTCCGTTAGTTCGATGTTTTTTGTACCATGTGCGCAAAAAGCCTTTTCTAGGTGCCTCAGCACTACCGCCAAGAGGAGTATTTCTACCAAAGAGAAATACAATAGATTTAATCACGGACCGCTGCCACCTGAGGGAAAGTGCTTTCAAGGTGGTTTTCATAGCCTCAAGGTGAGGGCTTATTTGAATATTTTTTGGAAGCATCTCTCCACATCCTCCCCACCCTGAGAAAAACCCAAGGCTCATAGTTAATGCCTATGATTATTTCCTGCCACAGCTAACTGCGCTTCTGGGAGCCGTTGTGACAGGTGCTCTGTGACCTCAAATGAAAAGTCACTGAGCACCCACTGCGGGAGGTGTACTGAGGCCCATCAGCTCCAGACGCTGAGGGATGGACTATGAAGAACTGTGAATAAGGAGAGGACTAAGGGCCCTTGGGCAGAACCTGAGGTGATCTGGAATGTTGGTTAGTGGTCCCCATCTGAAAGCTTTAGGGTAATAGTTAATAATGATCCTTAGTCTTTTCCTTCTGTGTCTCCCACCCCACCCCAGAATTTGTATGTTGAGATCCTATCCCCCAGTGTGATGGCGTTTGGAAGTGACACTTTAAGGAGGTGATTAGATCATGCAAGTGGAGCCCATGGTGGGATTACTTACCTCATAAGAAGAAGCCAGAGAGCATCTTCTCCCTGTCTCTCTATCTCTCTCTCCCTCTCTGTACCCACCCCACCACCACCATATGAGGACACAGCAAGAAGGGAGCCATCTGAACACCAAGAAGAGAGCTTTCTTTCATCAGACACTGGATCTGCTTGAACTTGAGCTTAGATTTCCCAGCCTCCGGAATTATGAGAACTAAATGCTCACTGTTAAGCCCCCCAGCTACGGGGGGCTTGTTACCAGCCTAAAGGGACAAAGACACCTTCCAAGGCTTCAAGGAGTGACTCTGCCATTTTCACTCTTTCAACTCGTGAGATAGCCTTCAAGAGTGCCACTCTTGAAGGTGTGCATGGTAAGACAGTGGAAATACCTGTTCTCTTCCATTTGAATACTGGTGATAAATTTTCTGGAAAAAAAAGAAACAATCCCTTGGCAGGGTCCCTGTGAACATAAGGAGGGAGGCAAGTTGACAAGCACACCAGGATTCACCTCAGAGCACCCCCGGGATGCTGCCCACACATACCAGGGGTGTAGACACTGAGTGCCAGTGTGTCTGGGCACCCTGCACGACCATTCCTCAGATCCAACTCATGGATCTCTCTTGGAAATGAGTCTCAATGACCCAGAGTGAGGAAGGAGTCCAGATGTCAAGCCTACAGTGCAAGGTCAGCTGAGAAGTTGGATGATCTGGTTGGAGAGCTTGCCTGAGAAAAGCATGGGAACCTCCCCTTCTACAGCAAATGGAGTAATGGGAGCCAATCCATCCAATCTATCCAACTAGAAAAGCTGCATAAAATATAAGAAACATCCGCTAAAAGACATCAGATTAGCAACAGGATTATAAAGAATGACAACATTTGGGGCCATTTTTAGTCTAGGGATGACTACCAATTCTACAAGAGTGGAAACATCAAAGTTCAGGACGCATCAGGAGTAAAAGCTCTAGGGACACCTGGGTGGCTCAGTCGGTTAAGCGTAGGCCTTTGACTCATGGTCATGATCAGGTCATGATCTGAGGGTCCTGGGATCCAGTCCTGCATGGGGCACTTTGCTCAGCAGCGAGACTGCTTCACCCTCTGCCTGCTCTGCCTGCTGTTCCCCCTGCTTGTGCTCACTCTCCCTAACTCTAACTAAATAAAATCTTTAAAAAAAAAAAAGAATAAAAGTACTAGTGGGGGGTGAGACACTCTTTGGTCTGAGAGATTAAAGGATTGCTCTCTAGGAGAAGCAAGAAGATTAGTCTTTATAGGACTACAGCCTGGCTTCAGTCATCAGAGTGGCCCAGGAGACCTCAATTCCTGATTTGGATTAAAGGGATCTTGGATGCCTTGAACTTGTTGGAAACAATCGGAAATTATCCATAAAAAGACGATAGCATTATCCTATCCTTCAAAGTCTTCCTACAAATAGCTTTGCACGTAGCATATCTGACTCAAAATAAAAGATAACCAAGCAGTCAAGAAAACAAACCAACCCAAATAAAAACCAGCAGAAACTCTAGCAACAGAAACAGGCTCACACAAGTTCCAGACAGTGAAAATACCACTCACAGATTTTTAACTAGCTACGTTGACTACTTTCAGAGAGATAAAAGACAAGACTAAGATTTTGGTGAATTTGAAACTGTTTTTTTTTTAATAGCATAAACGAAAGAAGCCAGATCTGAAAGTCTATGTATCGTATGACTCCGTTCATATGACATCTGCCAAAGGCCAAACTGTAAGGACAGAAAACACACCAGGGGTTGTCAGAGTTGGGGAATCAGGAAGTGGCTGACCTCAAAAGGGAATTTTTAGGGCAATGGAACTCTTCTGCCTGGTACTGGGATGGTAGATACAAGACTCTTCATTGGTCAAAACCCACAGCACTGCACATCGAAATGTGCCCTTCAACGTACACAAATTCTGAACACGTAAAGGAGGCTGGGGGATCCCAGGATGGAATGCAGACTGTGACCGCAGCTTCTGACCATATTACAAATGTATGGCGTGGCCTCTGGGAAGGGGGCAGGGGTGGAAAGCAGCTGACTTAAGTATCTTGGGAAAATGGTGTTTTGACCGGAAACTGAAAGACTGCAAACATAAACAGTACTTAAACACTGCTCTAGCTTCTCACGAGATAAACAATTACGAAACTGCTTCACATGTGTGCTGGGATTGAACAAACAGGCGACCGCCCAGTGGATGGCGGGATCTGGAGTCTCACTGTTGGAGAGAGAGGTTACAGATTAGCAGAGGGAGGCAAGATGAGTCCTTCCTGAAGGGTTGCCCCAGCGTCTGAGACATCAGTGTGATGTTGAGCATGTGCTTAGCTCAGTGTGCAGGGACGAGTAGAGAAATGATTAAAAGTATGTGTGTGTACATGGGCGGGGATACAAACATGTTTCCTGGCTCTGTCCGCTGGGAGGGGCTAGAAGCAGCGACACTCTGGGAGCAGGGAGCACACCCAGAGCCCAGATCTTGGTTTCTTTTTTTTTTTTTTTTAAGATTTTATGTATTTATTTGACAGACAGAGAGATCACAAGTAGGCAGAGAGGCAGGCAGAGAGAGAGGAGGAAGCAGGCTCCCTGCTGAGCAGTGAGCCCGATGTGGGGCCCGATCCTAGGACCCTGGGATCATGACCTGGGCCAAAGGCAGAGGCTTTAACCCAAACCCACTGAGCCACCCAGGCGCCCCCAGATCTTGGTTTCTAAATCCCATTTTCCAAGAGAAGAAATCAGGGCTCTCTAGAGAAATGGCTGATTCTGGGGTGTAGTAGCTGGGAGCAGCAGGGGGCTGGACTGTGCGTCTCCGGTTGCAGGAAGCAGGCCAGGGTGAGAAGTAGAGGCAGTACCTGGGTCATGGGAGGCTGGGCGGTCCAGAGGGCTGGAGGGGAGTCAGCTGCCCAAGACCGAGAACTCTCTTTGCCACCAGGATACAAAGGTCAATGTCCTTTATCGCATTTCTGCGAGTGAAGTTGTACATATATTCCCTACAATAAGAAGTCGTGTCTAAGAGACAGTGCATGGAAATACACGTTTCCTAATTGATGGCCAAGATCCTTTCTTCTTCCTCGCACACTTACAAGTGTGTACTACTGCACTAACACTGGGTTTAATAGTTGTTGTGGACAGTATAGAAAAAGGATCTCTATAAAGAAGAATTCCACAAAATGTTAGGTAGGAGCCACTAAAGACAGCTGGATTGATGACTTTGCTATTAAACAAGATGTTAAAGAACACATGACTATAGCAGAAATCCCCCTGTTGTTGAAAAAAACTTGTATTGAAGATCAGGAGTATCAAGCCCAAGGGTGCTATGTACGCCCTTGCTGGGAAGGGGTTGAGCCAAGACTTGAATAAATGATGTCAGTGATTTAAAGTGAGACTCTCTCTTCTGACCTCTCTTCTCATAGGCTTTATATAAACAAAGTGCTGGGCTTTACCTGAAAGCTGCAAAAATCCATGACTAAGATGTATGTCTCAGTCCATCCTGGTCTTTGTAACAAAGTGCCACAGGCCGGGAGGCTTGTAAACAATAAAAACTTGTGTCTCCCAGTTCTGGAGCCTGGAAGCCTGACGTCAGGACACCAGCACTGTCAAGTGAGGGCCTTCTTCGGAGTTGTAGACCTCTCATATCCTTACATCATGGAAGGGGCAGGGGAACTCTCTGGGACCCCTTTACAAGGGTGCCAATCCCATCATGGGGTTCCACCCTACTCCCAAAGACTCCAGCTCCTAATACCATTATTTTGGGGATTAGAATTTTAGCATATGACTTTTGGGGGAGGATGCAAAAAAAATAAGCTGTGTTAAAATTTTCAATAAGAAGAACAATTAAGACCCTTATTTGAAGAGAGAAAAACCCATGCTTTCTCCTTAGTTCCTTCCAAGGCAAGATCTAGAGGTAGTGATTGATGCTTTTCTTATTATGAATCCTCTCTCGGGACATTGTATAGCCTAGGGCAGGTACGAAGGGAGAGAACAACATTCTTCACTTTAAGAGATTGATTACAAGCACAGCCCTTCCTAGTTGAATGCTGTTCTCATTTTACTTCAGTAAATCAAAATATAAATCAATGGCACAGATATTGAGTTTTTAATATTTAATTTTTTTATTTTTTAAATGATTTTATGTATTTACTTATTTGAGAGAGAGCCAGAGCATGAATGGGGGAGGGACAGAAGGAGAAGCAGGCTCCCCACTGATCAGGGAGCCCAACTCAGGGCTTGATCCCAGAACCCCAGGCTCACAATCTAAGTCCAAGGCAGATGCTTAACTGACTGAGCCCCCCAGGTGCCCCATTAAAATATAATGTTACTTGTGAAAGTAATTAGTGTAAGCTTATATATGTATTGTATGTATACCTCAAGTTCAAGGAATGGCTTTCATTGCAGTTCTAAAGAAAAATTAATGGCACAAAATATAGTATAATAACCACGATGATAGTGCCATCGATACTAAGTACTATTTCCCCTCATATTCCCAGAATTGCTTCTGAGCAATAAAGAGAGAGTATGTGTGTATGTGCACGTGTGTGCATGTGTGTGTGTGCACAGATTGGCCACAGCTGAAGAGAGACTCTGAACTGGAAAGTAGGTCTGAGATGCGGGGTCTGCACCAATTTGGAGGGGATATACACATCTGGTATATTGTATGAGTGCTCCGTTGAGAGACCCCTTTCTCCTCTGGAAAACTGAGGAGGTCACAGCAGACGGAGCCCAGGTGTGGACCCCAGGACCGGGATTTGCCAGTACGGAGCCCGGTGAGACTGATCCCCATGCCCATCCCTGAGCCTCAGGCCTGGCAGGCAGGAGGTGCACCTTCTGTTTCCTCTAGGATTTTGGACAAACCCGACATTTGGATAGAGGTTCTTCACCTGTGACAGCAGTGCTAATAACATCTGCCTGCCTCTGTCCCCAGGGTGTGGGATAGGCAGGAGAAGACAGAGTGGGGGAAGGACTTTGTGGTCAGGGAGGGGCTGAGGTCTGGGAACTCCTCCTTCACAACCCTCTCAGCAGCTCCCTGGGAAGACCTGCTAGCAGAAGCTCAGTTCTGGCCCCTCCCACCCCAGGGGTCCCTGGGGAATTCTGGTTCTGTCATCTTCTATAACCAGGGGTCCTTACTCCAGCTGCAGGGGTATACTCCTCCAGGCAGAACACCGAGGTTTCCCTGGGCCTGGCCAAAGCTCGTTGTATAGAATTTCAACCCATAAAAGCCAGTGACTCTACGCACATGTGCCAGCATCAGGCAGATTTTGACAAGATAGGACAAGAACTGCCCTGATGTCCCCTTCCCCTTTCTCTACATCAGCTTTCAAGAACCTAAAGCCAGCTGCCCTGGTCTACATGGATCGTCAGGCCACCTAGCTGACCAAAGGTTTGCAAGAAGCAGCCCTTAGGGTCTGAAATGGGCTTGAGGTGCTCCTCCTCCTGGACCATTTTCAGAAAGCCACTAGAGCTTGGCCTCCCCAGGGACCAGAAATACACCTGAGCATAGCCCTGGACTCAACAGCAGCCTCACCAGCCATACCCTGTGGCCCTTCCCCTGCTCTAGGATGACCTCCTGGAGGAAAGGAAAAGGTTGGAAGAAAGAGCTGCTCACCAGCTCCACCGATGGGTCCAGCATGAAGGGCAAAGGCTCGTCAGAGGGGCGTCTACAGTCGCAGGCCCCTCCCGGATCCAGCAGGTGTTTGCTGCTGAGCTCTCCTCCCCCTGCACTTGCTCTGAGCTGAACTGCAAGGCCCACTGGTGCTCTTGGGGAGCTTCTGTACCTTCTGAGCACCTTGTCCCTGGACCAGAGAGCCTATGCCCCACTCTGGCATGCAGGTTCCCCAAGGAGAGGACAGGGCTCCCCAGGCCCTGCCTCCTACCACCACCTGGGCGGGAGTTAAGCAAGTGCTCAGTGGACCTCTGCTTCGGGAAGACCACAGGGAGGGAGAAGGACCCAGGGGTCAGGCCGGTGACAGGAGCACCTAGACTGGCCACCGTGCTGGACAGAACTGAGAGCACCACTGCTGAGAGGACCGAATTGTGTGCACGTGCATGTGAGGCAAACTGTGCCCAGGGAAGGAGCACACCAGGAGCTATCTCCCAGCAGGGCAGAGGTCCTGTGGAGGAGAGGGCAGGCACGCGCCCCCCTGCAAGCACATGCCCCCCGCCCCCAGCCGCTCCCCAGTCAGCTATTTTGCTGAGGAAATGTGAGCCTCCAGAGAGAAGGATCTGGGTAGGGATGCCAGATTTAGAAAGAGGGAATGAAGTATAGATGCCTGGTTAAATGTGAATTTCCAAGAAACACCGAACCCAGTTTTTAGTTTAAGTGTGTTGTATACAGTATTTGGGACATACTTCTACTGAAAAATTTTCCATTGAATTTCCACTCAGATTTAATGGGTGTCTGAGTCTGTTCAGGCTGTCGTAACAGAGCACCACAGCCTGGGTGGCTTATAAACAACAGACATTGATTTCTCACAGTTCTGGAGGCTGGGAAGTCCCGCGATCTAGGCACCAGCGGATTCGTGTGCAGGGAGAGCCCTTCTTCCTGGTCCAGAGACAGCTGTCTTCTTGCTGGGTTTTCTCATGGCAGAAGAGGCCAGCTGGCCCTCTGGGGTCTTTTATAAGAGCACTAATCCCGTTCATGAGGGTTCCCTCATGACCTAATCATCTCTCAAACACCCCATCTCCTAATACCATCCCACTGGGGATTAGGATTTGACATATGGATTTTGGGAGGCAGTGGGGAGGGGACATTAGCATTCAGTCCATAACTAGTGGGCTCCAGTGTTTTCTCTGGCAACCCTAGCCTGGTGACTCCTGAGGGACAGGTGTCCTCACCAACTACGTGGGCAGAGGTAGGAGAAGGGCCCTCCCCAGCTTATGCAGACACTAAACCATTATGAACACTCCATCCCCAGGATTTGTGACCCAGTGTCCTCCAACTGGACTCGCCTGAGCAGAGGACCTTCTCTTGAGCGGGGGAGGAAACCAGGGAGAAAAGGAAGGGAACGTGGAACGTGCTCTGACAGGCCAGCTGGCAGAGGGGGCTTTGTGGGACTGAGCAGCCCACGACTCATTTGCTGGCATGCCCCATGACTCCATGCTCCCAAGGGGCTGTCTACCACTTTGGTCCTCTGGCCCCCCACAGCCCTGGAACACTGAGATGACTCCCCTCTGGCTATGGGGAATGACTTACTTGGGTCTGAAAAATGGGTCGATGGTCAGAGCAGAACTAGCCCTTCGAGGGCCTCAGGCCTCACAAGCAGTGTCTGAGCAAAGTCCCTGGAGATCCTGTGCCATGAGAGCCAGCAGCAGCAGGCGGGGAAGGAGCCAGCTCACACCGGCTGCAGGTGTGGACGTGGGTGTGAGGCGAGCCCATCTGACAAGCGTGCCTGCCTACCTAGAGAAGACGCCCCACAGCTTGGGGCCCAAGCCTGGCTCTGATGGAACGAGTCTGCAGAGAGCCTCGACCACAGGGACATGTGAGCCTTTGTGTGTGCCCGTGAGTGTCTGTGGCTGTGACATGTGTGTGTGTCCATGTGTCTGTATGCATCCATTCTGGGCGCATGTGCCGGTGCGTGTGTGTTTGTGTGCTTGTCGGCCAGTATGTGTGTGTATCTGTCTGTGGGCAGGGGGGTGCCTGTGTGCCCCTGTGAGTGTCCATTAGTGTGTGTGTGTGTGTGTGTGTCAGTCCATGTCGGTAGTGCCCGGGTGTCTCTATGTCTCTGTGCCTGGCAGTGCGTCTCCACGTCTGAAGGTGTCTGTGGGTCTCCAAGGGCTTACATGCTTGTGCTCACATGGGAAGGCACGTTTCTTTTGCCATAGCACGCCGGCATCTCTGCCTTTGAGTCGTCAAGGGGGGAGAAGCAGGCCATCTTTGCATATCTCCCAGTTGCAGGCCGAAATCCTCATGAGATCCCCTTACAGTGGCTCAGTCAGTTAAACATCTGTCTTCACGTCATGATCCTGGGGTCCTGGGATCGAGCCCCATGTCGGGCTCTCTGCTCAGCGGGAAACCTGCTTCTCTCTCTCTCTCTCTCTCTCTGCCAAGTAAATAAATAAAATCTTTAGAAAATAAAATATAGAAGTCCTCCTGAGGGGGTTTCCCTTTGGTATTGGGGCACCTGGTGCCTCCCCTCGCAGCTGCCCGGAGCCCACAGCGGGCAGGAGCAGGCAGTGTGGGAAGGTTTGAGGTGAGTCGCTCTTAACTCCAGCTCAGACAGCAAGTCGGGCCAAAGCGGCTGTTGGCCGTGCTGTGTGGAACTAGAGTCTGGGTTTGGTCTGGAATCGCCGGTAAATAAACAGGAAATTCCCAAGTGGCTCCTGAAAAGGACTTGCCTACAGTAGGGGGAAAGTGGATAGTCTTCAGGAAAAACAGGGCTCATAACTCACACTTTTCTTCCCAGGCTCATTTTTTCCCAAAGAGATGTTTTTTTATAAAGTTGTGAATGGATTTTAAACACACATCATAAAAGAACATGGAAAGCAGGCTTAGAGGGGATGGAATCCTGATTCAGTGCAAGGAAGCCGAGCGACACAGGGAATCGAGGCGCAGACACCCACCCCGAGGCCACAGCCGCTGCCTGTGGTCTGCCATGGGTCTCCCGGATGTCCAGGCGTAGGCGAGCATGTCCAGGGATACTTGGGCCAGCATTTTCCCACACGTGGGAGCTTACAGGGCACATATCAGGCGCAGACATGTGCTATTATGTGAATGGATGGAGCTATACTTCAGCTGTCCCCTGTCTGGTGGGCTGGAGGCATTTTCCCGACTTTTGTCACAAGCACTGCTGCGGTGAACACCTTTGTCATTTGTTTTCACTTGATTGAAGGTCCCTTTGCAGGATTAAATCCCACAGATGAATCACTGAGTCACGTGTATACACATGTTGAGTGATGCTGCCGATGCCCTCGGGAGTGGAGGGGGGCAGAGCCACGAGGGGCTGGACATGAACCACCAGCCACCGACCTCAGCCACACACCACACACCCCCGTGGGGGACAGAGGAGCAGGGCCAGCACACCCTGAAGAGGTGACAAGTGCTACCCACACCCAGCACTACCTTAGGGGCCAGGAGGAGAGGGGAAGACACTCAAGCATGATTCCTCAATTTCTGTCCCATTCTCCTCGAGTTCCAATTCAACTCTCCCAAGTTGGCCCCATAACCAAGTCTGTCTTCCGTGTCTCACATTCCATACCCTGCTTGTGCCAAGCCACCCAGGACAGGGGGCTGCCACGGGTGGATTTCCTCAGCCACTGGGGGCCTGGGACCCACCTGCAAATCCAGAAGGTGGCTGAGGCCTCCAGCCAGGACTCTGCCTTCTGCTGCCTTGTGGGCCCGTGGGTGAGCTCCTTCTGATGATCCAGGACTGGCAGCACTCCCATTCTCACTACTGAGTGTGTGCCACTGGTGGAGACCGCACCTGACCAGCACACTGTGTCAGCAGAGGGACCTGTTCTGAGACTCGGCAGCTCGGGCCCCACATGGATAACCAGATGCCAGTTCTGGGCCTCACTGCCCAGGGTTCTGTCTTCATGGGGCAGCCCATAGGCTGCTCACACAGAACACAATGACAGCTCTTGAACCTCGCACAGAAGGAGCTGCGTTCCACCCAGAAACTTCCTCCCACAGTACATGAGCTTCTCTTGTACAATCAAAGAATGAGGGAGTCATTAAAGTGTATAATCTGCTCTGGTAAAATTTGGGAGACAATCATACAGAGTATGTCCTCTGCCCAGGATGAAATCAAACTAGAAATCAATACCAAAGACGCAACAAGAAAATCTACAAAGACTGAAAATGAAATAATATACTTCTAAATAATCCATGTGTCAAAGAGGAAGTCTCAAAGGAAATTTTAGAATACACAGAACTGAATAAAAATCGTGATGGCTCATCTACCAACTTGACTGGGCTGAGTTGCCCACACATATCTGGTTAAACATTACCTCTGGGTGTGTTGGAGAGGACCTCTCTGGAAGGGATCAGCATTTGAATTAGTGCATTCAATAAGGCTGAAGGCCTCGCCTCTGTGGGTGGACACCATCCCTTTCAGCAAGGGCAAATAGAATAGAACAAAAAGGCCCTGGAAGGTTGAACTCGCCTTCTGCTTGACTACTTGATCTGTAATGTTCATCTTGGCCCTCGGGGGTCCTGCTTCTGAGGAAGAAGTCGTGCTGGACATCCTTCACCTCTTCTATTATTTAAGTGGACTTAAAGTGGAATCTATAGCATCAGCCCTCAGGTCTCAGTCCTTCCAACCACACCTCTGACAGTCCTGGGTCTCCAACTTGCTGACGACAGATCATGGGACTTCTCAGCCTCTCTAACTGCATGAATCAATACGATCTGCAAAATCTCTTTATATAGATGGAGATAGTTAGATGATAGATAGATGATATAGAATATTGAGATACAGATATAGGTATAAAGGATCTGCCCATGATCTACTTATAGTTAGATGATATAAATATATAGAGAGGGGCGCCTAGGTGGCTCAGTTAAAGCCTCTGCCTTCGGCTCAGGTCATGATCTCAGGGTCCTGGGATCGAGCCCCGCATCGGGCTCTCTGCTCAGGAGGGAGACTGCTTCCCCCTCTCTCTCTGCCTGCCTCTCTGCCTACTTGTGATCTCTGTCTGTCAAATAAAGAACTAAAAATCTTTTTTAAAAAAGTCTTTAAAAAAATAAAAATGAAAAATAAATAAATATATGTATATTAAATAATATTAAATAAATATATGTGTGTATATATGTAAATATATGTATATATATGTGAATATATACATATATTAAATAAATATATCTATATATAAATAAATATATATATCCTACTGGTTCTGTTTCTCTGGACAGCCCTGACTAATACAAAAAGAATAAAGAAAGAAAGAAAGAAAGAAAACACAGCCTATCTAAAGAAGCAACTTGTAGCTAAAGCAATGGTGAGAGGGAAATTTATAGCACTAAATTCTTGTAATAGAAGAGGTGATGGACTTCCAGCATGACAACATAAGGAGTTCTGTGGACTTGCTGCTCAGTGAAACTACTGAGAAGCATAAAAATACAACTACTTAAAGTGCCAGGCAGTGGTCCCAAGGATATATAGCAAATGAAAAAAAACAAAACAAAACATGTATTCAAGAAAATCTACTATAATTCAGTAAGGACAGTGAGAGTGTGTAGTATTTGAACCAAAACCTGCTTCAATCTCCACTCATGGGTAACTTTTCCACTTTGGACATGGTGCCACTGAAAATATGGGGACCCCAAATACCTTTGCCCCATCTTGTAAGGTGGTGGTTCCATTCTAGGAAAGGCAAACAGAAACACAGTGGCCACTGTCCAACCCCATCTACCAGGCACCCAGCTCCAAAGTATGGATATCACCTGAAGAAAAGTACATCACTTTCCCCCACCCCACCTCAATAGCCAAGGCTCAGAGATTTCGGCTGGTGTGAAAG
This sequence comes from Taxidea taxus jeffersonii, assembly GCA_003697995.1. NCBI lineage: Eukaryota > Metazoa > Chordata > Mammalia > Carnivora > Mustelidae > Taxidea > Taxidea taxus. The sequence continues at coordinate 75,922 of ML111262.1, forward strand.
CAGAGAACTTGAGAAAAAAACCCTAGAGGGAGTCCATCTAGTATCAGGACAAACACTGACGCCCAGAACCACTCTTTGAAAGGAGCCATAATTTGATTGGATTAGTCTACAGAATATTTGTTGAGAACAATATAGCAATTAGCCAGCAATTAGTGGAGCATAATAGTTGGGTCAGAGAAAGAACTGCCAAAGCCATGTCATTACAGAGTGACTGTGACTCTACTCAAGGCTGTCCCCCACTCTGTTAGAGCAATATCAAAGGCTTAACACTGCTGAGGGGAATAAATTCTACAAAAAAATAATCCAGGCATTCACTAAACAAATAAACTTGCAAATAACAATAGCAAGCTTTTTAGGGGAGTTGAGTACCAGTACCCAGAGTTGCCACAAGATACTATCCAGAACATCCCAACAAAAAAAAGTAATGAAACATGCAAAGAAACAGGGAAGCATAACCCCTACACCAGGAAAGAAACAAACAAGAGAAGCTGCCTGTGACAGTGACTAGATGTCAGATTTAGCAGAGACATTGAAGTGGCCATTATAATACGTTCAAAGAACCCAATAAAACCATGATCAAGGAAGTTAAGAAAAGTATGATGACCATGTTGCATCACATAGAGAATATCAATAAAGAGATAGAATTTTTTTTAAAGCAAATGGCAATACTGGAGTTGGAAAGTAACATAAAGAAAATAAAATTGCCAGGGCACCTGGGTGGCTCAGTGGGTTAAAGCCTCTGCCTTTGGCTCAGGTCATGATCCCAGGGTCCTGGAATGGAGCCCTACATCGGGTTCTCTGCTCAGCAGGGAGCCTGCTTCCTCCTCTCTCTCTGCCTGCCTCTCTGCCTACTTGTGATCTCTGCCGGTCAAATAAATAAATAAAATCTTTAAAAGAAAAGAAAAGAAAATTGCCACTAGAGAGCCCCAACAATAGATTTAAACTGGCAAAAGAAAGAATTTTAACAAGGCTAAAGATAGATCAATAGAGAATATGCAAACTGAAGAAAAGAGAGGAAAATAGACAAAGAAAAACAGAGCCTCCAAGATATGTGGGACACTGTTAAGTACTGCAATATACATGTACCATACCACCTCCCCCTGCCTCCATCCATGGGGGCTACATTCCAAGATGCCCAGTGGATGCCTGAAACTGAAGATAACACTGGACCTTCTATAAACTATGTTTTTTTCCTATACATACATACCTATAATAAAGTTTAATTTATAAATTAGGCATAGTTAGAGATTAACAACAACTAATAATAGAACAATTGTCAAGTTACATTGGTCTCTCTCTCTCTCTCTCTCTCCATGTCTACTGTATTGTACGTACTCTTCTTGTAATGATGATAGAGAAAATGCTTCTGTGATGAGATGAATGGCATAGACAGGGTGAAGTAGCATTAGGCTATTTTGACCTTCAGTGATATGTCAGAAGGAGATCATCCGCTTCCAGACTGCAGCGGGATGCAGGTAACTGAAACAATGGAAAACAAAATCACGGATAAGGGGGGCTACTGTAATGGGAGTACCAGACAGTAAGTAAACAAGGAAGCCATTATCCTAAGGTGGCTCTACTGCCTTGAGAGCCAGTGAAAGCAAATCAAAACCTAAGATGGAGTCAGTTTTATAAATGCGCTCATTTCTGAGAAAACGAAATTTGAGAACAATCGACCACAAAGAGCTAACTAGGTTTTCCCAAAGAAGGCGACTACTTAAGCCATAGTGAATCCAATAATTCCTTGGTCTACTTCCATGTCTTCTCTATAAAAAGTCTTTCCTCTAACTTCTGTCAGCAGAGCATTCCTAACTACTTTTGGTTTGGGGCTGCCCAATTCAAACTGATGTTTACTCAAATAAACACTTAAAATGTTTAATGTGCCTCAGTTTATTTATTTATTTATTTTAGAGAGAAAGATCATGGCAGGGAGGGGCAGACAGAGAGGGAGAGAAAGAGAGCTAAGCAGACTCCCCAGTGAGTGTGGTCTTGATCTCACCACCCGAGAGGAAATAAAGAGGCAGATGCTTAACTGACTGAGCCACCCCAGTGCCCCGTCTCAGTTTATCTTTTAACAAAGAAGAGGAGAGAGAGAAAGGAAAAGGAAAAATACCCAAAGAAATGATGACTGAAAACTTCCAGGTTTATCGAAAAATGATAATCTACACGTCCGAAAGCACAATGAACTCCCGAAATGCTGAAAACCAAAACAAGTAGAAAATTTTGAAAGTAATGAGGGAAAAACAATGTATCACTTACAAATGAACCCCAAGAAGATAAACAGCTGACTCTCATCAGAAACAATGGTGACCAAAAGAAAGTGGGCTTATCTTTTCAAAGTGACCAAAGGAAAAGACCATCAACCAAGAATCTTATATCCAGCAAAGCTCTCAAAAATGGAAGGTGAAATAAAGACATTCCCAGATAAGTAAAATGCAAGAGAATTTGTTTCTAACAACTTCTCCCCCATACAAGAAATACTAAAGGAAGTTCTTCAAGATGAAAGTAAGTGATCCCAGAGGGTAACTGGAATTTACACAAAAGACAAGGAGCATTAGTAAAGAAACTTATGTAATAATATTGTTTAATTGTAAACGATCCCATAAAATGTCTATTTTTCATTTTCTTTTCTTAACTGGTTTAAAAAGCAATTACATAAAATGATATGTATATAATGTATAGTTGGACATATTTATAATATATACAATTTAGATTCAAAGATACAACTAGATTGAAAGTAAATGAATTTAAAAAATATATCCACATAGAGAGCAATTTCAGGAAAATTGGGGTAGCTATCTTAATATCAGACAAGCTATATTTAAAACAAAAAAAGATTTTTTTTAAAGATTTTTTATTTATTTATTCGACAGAGACAGAGACAGTGAGAGAGGGAATACAAGCAGGGGGAATTGAAGAGGGAGAAGCAGGCTTCCCGCTGGACAGGAAGCCCGACGCAGGGCTCGACCCCAGGACCCTGAGACCATGACCTGAGCCAAAGGCAGATGCTCAACAACTGAGCCACCCAGGCGCCCCCCCAAAAAAAGATTATTATGAGAGGTAAAGAGGGTCTCAATACAGCTCAGCTTGCAAATACCTCCCACAAAGGAACTCCTACACTCATCTGGAGCTCCAGTTTTTGCCATTTTTGCCAAAAGAACACCTCCAGATTGCCTGGTCTGGAGGCCAGCAGAGTTTACTGTCTGGTCCCAAAGGACTATATACATTTGCATATCTTAAACCTGCTGCCTGAAGGTCTAGCTTTTAATCAGCCAGAAGCTAGGTGCTAACAGAGGTCCCTCCTTCTGGAACAGTCACAAGTGTTGGCACACCATCAATAACTGAGACAAATTAAGAATAAATCAGGCAGATTAGATAGTCATAGAAGTTCAAGAGACAACCAGGAAGTAGGGCAAAGTTAAATGATAAGTTTCATTTCCTACACAAGGCTACTTCTTCAAGACTGGGGTAGGACAGAGAATCAAGCAAAATAAAGAAACAGAGGAATGTTTCAAACAAAAGAACAAGATAAAACCTCACAGGAAAACCTTAATGAAATGGAGATAAGTAATTTATCCAATAAAGGTTTCAATGTAATGGTTATAAAGATGCTCACTGAACTCAGGAGAATAGATGAACACCGTGAGACCTTCAATAAAGAGACAGAAAAAATGAGAAAGTACCACACAGAAGTTACAGAGCTGAAGAATACAGGAATTGAACTGAAAGATAGAGGGGCTCAACAGCAGTCTAGATGAAACAGAAGAATGGATCAGCAAGTTGGAATACAAGGCAAGTCACCGAATAAGAACAGGAGAAGAAGGTGGAGGAAAAGGAGAGGGATAGGGGGAGGGAAGGGGGGGAAAGGGAAGAGAGCGAGGAGGACATCACCACTTTGGAAAATAATCTGGCAGGTTTTAAAATGGTTAAACAGAATCCCATATGGCCCAACAATCCCACTCCTAGGTCTACCCCCAAGAAAAGTGAAAATAGATGTCCACACAAAAACGTGTACACTGATGTCCATAACAATGTTATTCATAATAGGCAAAAAATGGAAAAAAACTAAATGTCCATTGATTGAAGAATGTATAAGTAAATGTGGTATGTCCATACAATGGGATATTATTTTGCAACAAAAATAGTATTGATACATGCCACAACATGAATAAATTTTGTATCATTATGGTGAGTGGAAGAAGCCCGTTACAAAGGACCTCATATCTTATGATTCTATTTATATGAAATTTCCAGAGTAAGCACATCCAAAAAGATTAACCACTTTCTTAAGCTGGGGGATGGGAAGAATGGGGTGACTGCTCATTGGTATGGTGTTTCTTTTGGGTGATGAAAATATTCTAAAATGATGGTGATAGTTGCACAGTTCAATGAATACACTAAAACTGTTGAATTGTACACTTTAAATGTGTGAATTGTATGGCATGTCAATTATGTATCAAAAATCAATAAAGTTGTTATATTTGAGATCAATAAATTAAAATAGAGGAATAGAAAAGAATCAACAAGACAAAAAGCTGGCTAGACAAAACAACCAATAGCATTGATAAACCATGAGCACATTTAGTTTTATAAAAACTGCCAAACTGATTTCCAGAGCGGCTGTACTATTTTACACTCCCACCTATAGGATCCTTCAAAATATCGAGGCAGGAACAAAAAATAAAACAGTCTCCATATTTAAAAAAATAAAAATGCCTTGAGCTTCAGACTTCTGTACAACACAGAATAGCAGAGACAGTAATGTTACAGTTATGTTAGTTAACATAATGTTACTAATGTTTAGTAATGTTCTAAGATTTTTCAAGGAATGCTTCTAGTCCAAGAATATCTTAGTGCATCTGGGCATTAAAAAGAGCACATGAGGGGTGCCTGGGTGGCTCAGTGGGTTAAGCCTCTGCCTTCAGCTCAGGTCATGATCTCAGGGTTCTGGGATCAAGCCCCACGTTGGGCTCTCTGCTCAGCAGGGAGCCTGCTTCCCCCACCTCTCTGCCTGCCTCTCTGCCTACTTGTGATCTCTCTCTGTCAAATAAATAAGTAAAATCTTAAAAAAAAAAAAAAAAAACTAAGGTGTGGGAAACTTAAAAATAAAAAAATGCCCTCCTGAATGAATGTCAGGTGACAGGAGAGACCAAAACTGCAAGTACATAGACAGGAATGATAAGAATACTACCCAGCATAACTTAGGGGAAGCAGCCGTAGCCGGCTGTCATCACCACGCAAGAAGGAATTAATAAAAATGAGATGAGTCATCAACATAAGCAATTAGAAAATCGGAAATAAGATGTGAAGACTGTGTTTTTTAAAAAACACAAGAATAAAAACAAAAGCAAATGAATTAGAAGAGGAAAAAATGGAGTCTAGATAAATAAATTTCAGGTCTATTCTGTAGAGAGACTCAACATCCTGCGGTCCGTGGGGGGGGGGGAGGTGTTGGGGCCCTGGGGCCCTGGGGTCCTGGGATTCCCCTCCCAGCTGTTGACATCCAGCAGGGCCCCTCTGAGCCTCACCCCTTACTCCAGCTCTGCGGGCCAGCTGGGGTTGTTTGAGGTTGAATGTAGATCACAAGACTGTAGACCCCGCCCCATGCTAAGGGCACTGGTATTTCAGAACCCAAAGCGAGCATGTTGTGAAGAAGCCGCTGGTACCGATTCGTCCCCTTTCTAAATCTGCCCTGTAGCTAATGTAACAGCTAAGTAGTTTGCGATGCCTTGAATTTGGTCATTGGTTCTCTGTGGATCTCAGCCTCCTGATCGCAGTCCCCTCCAGTGTTAGGGCACAGAATGCCCCCAACACGGAGGGGCTTTGTAGGCCCTGGCATCCAGCATGAGACCCAAAAGCCAGGTCTAGGTTGCCATGGGCAGAGAAGGTTCTGGGCAGATGGGACCTTTAAACCAGCTCTCCCTGCTGAGCCCCCAGGGAACTGCGGCTTCATAAGCAAAATAAATGGTGCCATTGTTGAGCGACCAAGCTTTGTTTGCTTCACAGCCACAGTGACTGGGAAAGTCTATTAAGGATGAAATTGAGGACAAGCCAAGTCTAAACTTCCTGCTACCCGACGTCGTAGGACTGACGTCCCTTACACTTCAATTTAAAAAGATGTTGTTAGGATAATAACGATACCCCTGCGGTCGTTGTCAGGATAGAGGCTGTAGTAGGCAACGTGGATGGCAAACTCCCGCGCACACAGTAGGTGTTCAAGCCGCAAACAGCAGTGGCATCCTCATCACCAGCGCTCTCCCGG
>ML111263.1:0-18435 GCA_003697995.1 Taxidea taxus jeffersonii
GGTATTTGTCTTTCTCAGTCTGATTTATTTCACTTAACATAATACCCTATAGATCCACCCACTTTTTTCCTCAAGTGGCATGATCTCATCCTTTTTGATAATTGTGTAATATTCCTTTGTGCATGTGCTGCATCTTTCTTATTCATTCCTCTATTGATGGATACTTAGGTTGCTTCTATAATTGGTTACTGGAAAAAATGATGCAATAAACATAGGCTTCACATCTTTTCAAATTAGTGTTTTTGTTTTCTCTAGGTAAAAACCCAGTAGTGGAATTATTGGATCATACGGTACACCTATTTTTAATTTTTTGAGGAACCTCCATACTGTTTTCCACAGTGGCTGTACCAATTTACATTTCCACCAATGCACAAGGGTTCCTTTTTCTCCACATCCTCATGAAAGCTTGCGATTTCTTGTCTTTGATTTTAGCTATTCTGACAGGTATAAGGTGACAGCTCATTGTGGTTTTGATTTACATTTCCCTGATGATTATGATGTCGAACATCTTTTCATGTGTCTGTTTGCCATCTGTATGTCCTCTTTGGAAAAATGCTACTTAGTCCTCTGCCCATTTTTTTATTGGATTGTTGTTTTGTTTTTTAAATTTTTTTAAAAAAAGATTTTATTTGTCCATTTGTCAGAGAGAGAGAGAACACTAGAAAGAGCATGAGGGAGAGCACAAGCAGGGGGAGGGGCAGAGGGAGAAGAGGACTCCCTGCTGAGCAAGGAGCCTGATGTGGGACTCGATCCCAGGACCGTGGAGTCACGACCTGAGCTGAAGGCAGTTGCTCAACTGACTGAGCCATCCAGGTGCCCCGGATTCTTGTCTTTTTGGTATTGGGTTGTATAAGTTTTTCATATATTTTGGATATTAACCCCTTGTGGGATATATCATTTGCAAATATCTTCTCCCGTTCAGTGGTTGCCTATTTGTTTTGGTGATGGTTTCCCTTGCTGTGCAAAAGCTTTTTATTTTGATGTAATTCCGATAGTTTATTTTTGCTTTTGTTCCCTTGCCTTAGGAGTCATATCTAGAAAAGTGTTGCTGCAGCTGTTGAAGAAATTACTGCCTGTGTTCTCTTCTAGGATTCTTATGGTTTCAGGTCTCACATTTAGGTCTATAACCCATTTTGAGTTTATTTTGGTATATGGTATAAGAAAGTGGTCCAGTTTCATTCTTCTACATGTAGCTGTCCAATTCCCAGCACCATTTATGGAAGAGACAGTCTTTTTCCCATTGCTATGCTTGCTTTGTCAAAGATTAATTAACCAAATAAATGTGGGTTTATTTCTGGGCTCACTGTTCTGTTCCATTGATCTATCTATGTGTCTCTTTTTGTGCCAGTACCGGACTGTTTGATTACTATGGCTTTGTAGAGAATCTCTCTAGTTTTCATCATTTATCTATCATTCCATTACATTTAGGCATAGTACCTACATTAGACATACTATTAAATGACTCATATATAGACAGAAAATTCCCTGATAAACTTCTGTGCCATATTATTTGCAAAACATGATGTTTGGAGCATTTTTATAATGACAGGGTAAGGACAATTTCAGAATCATTAATTCTAAAGTTGTTTATACTTTTCCACAGGTATAGCCATAGTACTGCATCAGCTATTTCTCTGTAATCTGCTTTTGCTGTCTTTTGCATTCCCAAGGACAACAAAAGCCATTTAATTAAAGAAAGAAAAGTAAATTTTCACATAATGCAGCTTCCACAAAACCAAACACGCACATACACACACAAACACACACACACTATGTCTCCCTTTCTCTCTTTCTTTCAGAAATGAAGATAAAGTAACAATCTAAAATAGCACCCAGGAACTCACTGCAAAATAAGAGTAAATCTACTCATATTTAATTATTTTCTTCTTTTATTAATGTATGATATTCCAATATACTTACTAATAAAAACTAAGTTTCTAGTTAGGGAAATAGCTTTCTAACATTTTTATATTTGTATGTATTTATCAATAATGTATGAGATTACCTCTACCACTCCATCTTTTTTTTTTATTCTCTTGGGGTAGAAGATTCCAGTTATCAGTTGTTTTTAAAATTCCTAAGCAGCCACAGGACTAGTTATCACTTAAATAAAGAGAGCAAATTGTCCCAAAGTAGTAGGTCTCTTTATGATAAATACAGTCCTCATATCAAGAGGGAAAACTTTCATAGTTGAATGATTTCAACTTTAAAAGATTAATGAGTAAATATATGTGTGTCAAAGCAGATTCCCTCTCTATAATTAATGACTAGGGGTTATCTTTGGTATGTAGGGGATTTTGAATTTTTTTTTTTTAAGATTTTATTTACTCATTTCAGACAGAGAGAGAGAGGGTGAGAGAGAGAGAAAGAGCTGCAGAAGGAGGGGCAGAAAGAGAACCAGATTTCCTGCTGAGCAGGGAGCTCAATGTGAGGCTCAATCCCAGGACCCTGGGATCATGACCTGAGCCAAAGGCACTTTACTGACTGAGCCACACAGGCACCCTGGGGATTTTAACTTTAAAAATACTATTATATGATACTTAATACACTCAAAAGAATATATTCAAATATATTAAGTTATGAGATATAATAATAAAATAAACTATAAAAACACCACTAATACTAAGAAGTAGAATCTAAACTGCTGAATCATTGTACTCTACTCTGATCCCACCTTCCTGCTTTCATCAAAGAAATAACTGACCTTGGTTTTATGTTCAACATTCACTTAATTTTTATGTTTTTTTAACTATATATGTGATTTTGCTTATTACTGAGGTCTATAAAATTGATCTCATATTTTATGTAGTCTTCTGTGTTTGTTTTTTTCACTCAACATTATGTTTCTAAGGTTCATCCATGTTGTGTTAGTGTTCATTAACTTTTACTACTATGTAATATTTCATTGTGTTTATTTATTACTCTGTTGATATATGGGCTGTTTTGGCCACATTATGAACAGCCCCTACATGAACATTTATTTTAATGCTTCTTGGAACACATGTGCAAGATGTGTCTTAACCATATATAACAAAAAGTAGAACTGCTGAATTCAAGTAATCCTCCTCCTGGAGACTAGCGTAGTTAAAATTTTACAACGGTAGTCCTCTTCTCAGTCTATTTATGCAGATATCTCTTACTAACATCATAAACTTCTGCCAGTTATATCATTTTCCATTTGAGGTTTTTGGGGTTTTTTCCTAATGCTGTTTTTGTTTTCTTTTGTTTTTTATTCTATCAAATGTGTGTGAATCTGATAAAGTTTTCTTTGTATTAAAATAAAACCAGTAAGATTCATGAGAATGAAAATACGTTCTTGAGAAATTTATAAATTCCTACCTGCATTCAAATTGGAGTAAATCAGCCTGAAATTCATAAACAAAACAACAAAACAAAAAACTGTAAGGAACATTCAATTCACACTCAGGAACTCAAAACAGTTGCACATGTTTATCCTGTAAGAGGTCTACAATGAAACAAAAGGAGAAAGTCTGCATGTCCAAACCAAAATGCAACCCCGTAAATTACATTTCAGGTCAGGCCATGTAACAGTGGGGCAATTCAGTAAATAAATTAAAACAATTCTTGTTTTCAGCAATTTCGTAAGTTAACATTTGGAATAATGAAAAACTTATCTTTAAGTCCAAGAAATCTGGGCAGTTATTAGTTAAAGCAAATGTTTTGTACTACTGTTCTACACCTGGCTAAAAATAGTATTAAGACTTGAGGACACCCATGAACACTGAGCAGACTAGACTCTCTAAATATAGCTTTTTCTTTCTCTAAAAGCATTTAGAAATATGCTATCTTTTGTGAAACTTGGCCTTTGTAAAGGGCACAAGGACACTAAGGTCAGTGACTTTTAGGACTAGTAAAGCTCTGAAGTATTTTCTTAGTTTGGGAACCCACATTTTGAGGACATGAAAACTGAAGCCCAAGAAATTCAGTATTTTGCCCAGCATAATATGGTAAAACAAGTAATAATGATGCACTCAAACCTCTGTCTTATAAATCCACTGAACATGGATGGCATGTAGTAGCTTGTAATACCTTCTTATTTTCATCTCCCTGAACAACACATTTCTTCTATGCCTTACCCTTTTTGCTTCTTTAAGAGGGAAGATAACTCACTACAAAATTTAGCTGTAACTAAATTTTAAAAATTTTGCTGTTTTATAACTCATTTTGAGCTGCTATTTTTTTTGTTAAAAATATGTAAGGACACTTTATTTCCTTCTTGAAATGCCTCTCCCTGCATTTACAATTTTTTACTGTTGAATTATTGAATAGTAATAAGTACAGAAACACATTCTAGTAGAGAAAGTAAGTGTTAGGGGCAACATGGTGAACAGTACAGTTGACGTAACTTAAAGGGAGATGAAGACAGAAGAAAGAGAACAAAAATGTGATTTGTTCAGAAAAAATACATGGCAAGTTAATGTTTGGCTATTGGCTATTCTTAATACAATATAGCCTAACTTAATTTAAATTCCAGATTAACTTCTGTTGTTTGCATTGTCATAGACCAGGGCATAAACAAAACAACAGGATTTTTTGTGTTCTACCATTTTGTATTAATTTCCTAAAGATTTCTACAAGACTTTTTTTTTAAAAAATAGAAGCCAAAAGACTTGTCTTTGAATTATTTTCCCTGCTTCCTTGCACTTTAATAAACTGATAAATGGAATTTATCTGAATATTTAAGATTACTCCTGTCCCATAATTTTCAAAGCACTAGGGATTGTGTGTGTATGTAAACACATTTTGTATTAACTGCTGTGCTGCCTTTGCAAACATGAAATAAAGTTTTCAATCAAAAAATTATTATTGTCATCTAGATGAAAATCAGATATGATAGTGGGGCCAACCACTGATAAGTTTAAAAGCCATCCTAGGTGATTTATATGTGCAGCAGGATTGAAGGTCTTGCTTTAGCTGAAGCACTTAGATGGAAGTATAAGCAAGCATGGCTCTAATTTCATATCTGAGATCTGGTTTTTTTTGTTTGTTTGTTTGTTTTATAATTTTTATTTATTTATTTGACAGACAGAGATCACAAGTAGGCAGAGAGAGAGGGGGAGGCAGGCTCTCCGCCGAGCAGAGAGCCCGATGTGGGGCTCGATCCCAGGACCCTGAGATCATGACCTGAGCTGAAGGCAGAGGCTTCAACCCACTGAGCCACCCAGACGCCCCTGTTTTTTTTTTTTTTAATTTGAGTATAGTTGATATATAATATTACATTAGTTTCAGGTATACAACATTGTGATTCAATATCTGTACACATTATGCTCTGCTCACTACAAGTATAGCTACCATCTGTCACCATACAATGCTATTAATAGTATCATTGACTATATTCCTTTGCCTTTTATTCCTGTGATTTACTCATTCTGTAACTGGAAGCCTGTATCTCCACTTCCCTTCACCCATTTTGCCTACCCACTCCTGCAACCATCAGTTTGTTCTCTGTATTTATAGGTCTGATTCTGCTTTTTGTTTGCTTGTTTATTTGTTTTGTTTTTCAGATTCCACATTTGAGTGAAATCATATATTTGTCTTCTGAGACCTGTTTTATTTAGAGTTCTTTGGCAAATGCTTCTATGTATTTTAATACTCTTTAGCTATGCTATAAAAATACCAAAAGCTGGTGTGAATTAATGAAGTGATATGCAAAAACAAAAGCCTACAAGACAGGATAAGCATGGGGTCTTCTAATTATCACTCAAATAAGTTTCATTGACACAAACATTGTGGAAATTAAATAAAGACATTAATAATTCATAGCGCTGAAATCAAAATCTTCTGGTTATGTCAGTAAAAAGAAATCCTAATTTGTACCACAGAGGTAATGAACTCAAAAAATGTTATTTGTTAATTATTTACTTAGTACCCTGCACTGTACTTATAACACTTCCGAAATTTGGGGGACAAGCAAGAGAAATAGAAATTCTCCATGCTCAAGTAGTTTATACATTGGTCAGTGAAATATCTCTATTTTGAGATTTTTGAAATTCTCAGTTTATTGTAACTTCATCATATAAGTTGTTTTTCTATTTATTAAAATAAATATTTACCACCTTAAATGTTTCTTAAATGTTCCTAATAATGAAATTGTGCCATAATGATAACTTCCAGTACTGATAATAGAGTTGATAATAGAGATGCTTGATATTGATAGCAAAGTGATTTTGACAATCTACAAAATGTCATGAGGTTTTTCAGAATAACAACTTGTTTCCTAGACAAAAAGGCACTTACTATTTGTCTTCTCATTTTAGAAAAAACTTTATTAATAGTAATTTTACCACATCGTAAAATTCATATTTTAATATAGTTTGCTTTGTGATATCTCATTTTAAAACTATTCTTTATATAACTACTATATATGATGTAAATATTCATATATATTTCTCAATGGCTAAACTAATACATTTTTAATTTCTTAAAGTATTTATTTAATTTATGTTGCTGTTCTTCAGCATTCCTTTTTCTCTAAGGAGCCTATCCTACTGACTCCAAAAAGCCTGAAAATTCTGAAAATCGCACATGAAGTGATGTATGAAAAATCTTAAAATATAATGATGGTAGAGAAAGAGAGTATTAAACATTGTGCTGAAGATTATTCCATTAATAAAGAGATTAATCAATGCTTCTAACATTTGGACATAAAATAAACATAAAAAACATTATAATACTGAACAATGACATTTTCTCCTTTTTTTCATTTTTTTAAAAAGATTTTATTTATTTGAGACAGAGAGAGAGAGCACAAGTGGGTGGCAGGGGCACAGGGAAAGGGAGAAGCAGACCCCCACTGAGCAGGGAGCCTGACAGTGGGCTCAGTCCCAGGACCCCAGGATTAGGACCTGAGCCAATGGCAGACACTTAACCAACTGAGCCACCAAGGTGCCTCTGAACAATGGCATTTTCAGTAAAGGGGGATATTAAATACTAAATAGAAAACTCATATCTGCAAAGCAGATAATTGGCAGTGATGATACATATATTAAAATATGTGACAGCATAATCATAGCAACTTTTTTTTTTTGGCTGAAAAGAGGCATATTGGAGTGCTTAAGCACTGTTTCAATTGGAATAGATATTTAAACATTTTGCAAAAAATACTTGATTGCAGAAGAGCAGATAATAGCATGTGTGTGAATGTGTGTTTTCAATTAATGCATTCTCATTCATTGAGAAAAGAAAAGAATGCCAGATTTTTTAAAATGTGACATTGTGAAATGTTAAAATACCATTCTTAGACTTATTTCTGCTGTTGCTTTTCCTTTAGCATTTACCAAAAAAATGCCATCTTTTTTTTTTTCTTCAAAAAATGCCATCTTATCCAAGTTAGAGATATAGGAGCAATTCCAGGATTCTCACTGAGGGGCACTCTACCTTCATGTTCCCCATTCAATAAGTCACAAATTGCTGGCCCTCCTATACTAGTCAGCTCTCTACAATATATGCCTGCTCTTTCCCTGTCTAGTCCGAACATCTCTGCCTCAGCCTCCTACTGAAGTCACTTCTAGTTCATTGTGAACAGGATCATTTTTAAGCCTTCCTCAGTCCTAGACAGCTGCACTTTTGGAAGCTTTACATGATGTCTTTTCAGACATATTAAAATGTATCCACATCACGTACTCAGTGTAACTTATAGATAACTCTATGAGACTTGAGCAATGTAGCAGTTGATGAGTTGTACAAATATTAATGTTTGAAAAAATTACTTAAAATTTTTATCTCATTTTTGCAGATATTTTTTCATATTTTGAGACCATTTTTTTTTAGGTGTCAATTTATTAAGTCCTTCTCAAACTCCTGGTCCCTGGTGAGTATGCTTCAACTGTCAGAGGCTGGACAGCCCTGAATGAGGCATCTAAAGGACCATCACATGGATGAGTACCAGATCTATGGGGGCTGGAATGTGAAATGTTTCTAGAACAAATCTAGAAATCAAGGAAAAGACAGTGGTGTCAGTTATGTTGTATATCAGATGATAATATTAAAAAGCCAGGTACCATAGAGATGTCAATAAAATATCATCTGATAATGTCTTAAAACAGTATGTGAACTTCTTACATACTTAAAAAGAAGTACTGCTGACAAACAAACAAACAAAAAAAATGAAGTTTAGCATGCTCCAAAACAAATGTTGGAAAATGACAGGTGGTTTTGTAAGTGGTTAAATCACCTACTAGTTTCATTACTTAATGTTTCTAAATCCTTGTTATTTCATCTTTAAAAGTGAGATAATGAGAATACCTATTTGACAGAATTGTTGAAAAATTTAAATTATATAATTCTCATGAACTGTTTAATGTGGAATCTGTCATAAACTCAACATTTTGTTATTATTGATAAAGCACTAGTAAGCAATAACTGTTTCATTATTCTTATGGTCATTGTTGCAACTTGGAGCAGACCAGATAATACTACTGAGCTTAATTTGAGCATTCATTGTTATTTTAAAGATGGGAAAGTTAATAATGAATTATTTTGAAATGTGTCAGTGTTCTAACATCCTTTCAAAAGCTAAATATTTATTTAATATAGAAAAAAATAGTCTTAGTTCAATGAGAAAGAATAGATGTTAAAAGTATCTTTCCTCCTTAGAATCCTACAGACCCAGAAAAAAAGGTAAGACAAATGATTTAGAAAGTATTATATAATAAAGAATCGTACCAGCCCTAGGCTTTTAATGCTTTTGTAATTTTGATGTGAATTCCCAATTCTAACGTCAGTACCACCACAGACTGTGTAAGACATGGTCAAGTCAATTAACCTCTCTCTGCTTTAGTTTCTTCATCTGTAAGGTGCAAGTAATATTACTTATCACTTGCCAGCCAGCAGTACTTCTTCAGCTAATTGACTGTCTCAGCAGGGATGTTGCAAAGATTAGCTGATAAATGATTTATAAACCCCTTGAAATATTAAATAAGTGATGTAAAAAGCTCTAACAAGAGGAGAGAACAAATTATTCCATGCATTAATGCTACTTAATCACATATATTTTTATTAAAAAAACACACCTATAAAGAGGTAGCCCTCAGTACAGTGAAAATAGGACAGGTTACTAGGAATTCTAGAGTGCTTTGTGTTGCTGTTATTAAAAAAAAAAAAACCCTGTTATAATTTAGAATATATAGAAGAAAAAGTGTATTAAGGAAATGATTATAGTTCACCTCCCTAAATTGCGGGAAAGTCTTCGAGACAGGAAAAGAACTGAATAAAAACAAGGAAACACACTTTCTCAGACGACCTTTACCATTAACAATGGTATAACCTTGACAAATTTATTTGACCAATAAGGAGCTTGAGTAAGATAATTAAAAACATATCTACAAAATGCTTTTTATAGACGTATGAACAACATAGAAAATCCTGTGCCAATCTCTGTAAGGGACTAAAAAATTAAAGACCCAAATCTCAAGGAAAATATAAGAGAAGAGCAACAGGAAAATAATTAATTCTTGCACAGTGCCAAATTAAACAAACACTATAATAAAGTTATTCATTATACCTGGAGATGAGAAGAGGGTGTAGTTTATAAATTCAGCTTGAGAGATGAGTAGAATTTTGTTGTCATTGGGAGAGAAGGGCATTCTAGGTTGAGAAAACAGCATCAGAAAACCAACAGAAGACAAGATATATTGCAAGTGGTAGCTATATTATTTAAGATGTAAGTGGAGAAAAGAACAAGAATAAATATGAGAAAAAGATTACGGGGAAATCAAGAGCAGTAACTTTGGTAGCTAAAGAAGAAAAACATATCAGGAAGAGAGAAATAGCAATGTAAAATGCTATATACAATTTTATATATGTGATTATTGTAAAAAAAAAAAACCTTGAATTTTGTGATTAATCTGTAATGGTTTTTCTTTGAGAAAGCAATTCTGGTAAATTAATAAATATTTAAGTAAAATTGCAAAGAAAATAAAAATAGTGGGAAGCAGGAAAAATTAGAACCTACCTCTTTTCCTTAAGTTTTGGGGGTAAATGAAAGTAAAACGGATGTCTTTAAGAACATATAGAGTTAAAAGATGAAATATATCTTTAACAGGGAAAATGTAAGCAATTTTATAGGCATTGGAGAAATAGGGAGAAGAAGCAGAGGGCAGAAATGAAGGAACAATAATGGGACAGAAGATAGAATCAAAAGCACCAGTCAGGTATTAATGTTGGGCAAAAGAACTCTTGAATAAAGAGACAGACAGGGGGGTGGGAGGGAGGGGTGTCGGGAGAGGGTGGTGGGGTTACATTATATGTTTATAAAAAAATTTTAAAAAACCCAGACATACAAAAAAAAAAAAAGAGAGAGACAGACAATTTCAATGTGAGGATAAAGAGGAATTGAAGAAAATTATGTAGGGTGACCTTGGTCTTCTTCATAAATTCATTAGGCAAGATTTTCTGTGGAGAATAAGAATTTGAAAGAATCTGAAATATAAATAAGACTGAAGAAGCACAGAAAAATAAAGAAATTGGTGTTGTTAGAGATGGTAAAGAGGTCATCTAGAAAGGAACAAAGGGATTTATGAGTAGCTTTGAGGTCACTTGTTGCCTAATTAGACAGGGAAATTATTTTCTAAAGGAATATAGCCTGTACTTCTGACTTTATAACATTTTTAGGCTTAGATTTCTCATTACAAAATTTTGATTTGTTAAATATTGTGGAAAGGAGAAAAAAGGATTTGAATCTGAGCTAAAGGAAGTTTCAGAGAATTTAAGTAATGATAAAAATAAGTAGGTTATGAGTTTATAAAACCAATGTGAAAATGTTCCCATTTCAAAAAAAGGAAATGTATAACTATGTATATCCAGATAGATAGATACGGATATATATTATATATCTTGGTAGATATCTGTATATAAACCCTTGAATGAAGACAGAAGGGTCAAAACTATCATATCACTGGCATCAGAGATGAATCAATAAATAGATAAAAGATTGAGAAGAATAATCATTAGTATCAAATATTGAAACTTTTTTGAACCTGAGAATTTTTAATATACACTGAAAATCAGGGAGAAAATGAAGAACTTCCTTCAACTAAGCCAATGGGATACCATGTCTAATAGTATTAGTCAAAATCTTATTGTGAAAACCATCAAAGACATTCTATTTTTTCTCATATTCGGCAGGATTCATTCTAGCAATGTTTTTTGTGATAGAAATGTCAATGCCTTGAATTCAGAATAAAAAAGGATTTGACTTCACCTAGTTAATGAAAATTGCTATCTCTCTGTGTGACATAACTCAGTATATGAGATTGCTTTTTGAAAGAATGCTTTTGATGGGACACTACCAAAACTCTTCAGAAGTGCAATACCTGTACTTGTTATACTATGTAATACTGAGCATATTGTGCAGGAATTGTAATTATGCCTTGACAGAGGAAACTTTTATAGAATTTTTTTTAATTGTGGCTGCTAATAGGATTGTGATTTTTATTTCTTCTTTGTCATTCACTCCAAAGTGTCACTAGAATACAGCTCAATTCAAGGAAAAAGGGAATTTCTAGAACTTTGTTCTAATCTCCACACTTAGCGTGAGGCCTTCTGATTTGTGAGATTAAGGGGTTGTTTTTTGGAAATAAGCTACTAGCTTCTTAAGCCTGAATTACATAAACAAGAAGGAATTATAACAGGAAAAGGAAAGAGAAAAAGATGGATAGTACTTAGCCTGGAAATAGAGGAGCTGATATTTCCAGATTATTTTAGCAATCAAAAATTTGCTTAGTTAGGTGCGCCAGGGTGGCTCAGTGGGTTGGGCCTCTGCCTTCGGCTCAGGTCATGATCTCAGGGTCCTGGGATTGAGCCCCACATTGGGCTCTCTGCTCAGTGGGGAGCCTGCTTCCCCCTTTCTCTCTGCCTGCCTCTCTGCCTACTTGAGATCTCTGTCTGTCAAATAAATAAAATCATTTTTAAAAATTTGCTTAGTAAAATTCTTTACCAAGAAGTTTCCTTCTATAATCTATAGTGTTGATCAGACAGTTTCCTATTACTATGATATCAACTATTTTCAAAACTTTGTCCCTGGACTCCTGCAGGTCACCCAAACCCTCTCAGTCAGTTCTCTGAGATACTGTCATTGGATTCACAAATTCAAAATAATTTTCATAATAATACTGATGACATTTGCCTTTTTACTTGGCTGATACTGCATGAATGGTGCAGAAGCATGGTGGAAAAACTGCTGGCACCTCAGCACTAATCAAGTCAGCAACACAAAACTCTACTGTAACCCTGGTATTTTTCACCATCACACACTCACAGTTAATATTTTTAAAATGCTAGATTTACCTACAGATATACTTGATGAAGCAGTAAAAAATGTTATGTCAAGTCTTGTCCCCTGAATACACGTCTGTTTAACATCTTTGTGATGAACTGGGAAGTCACAAGAAGCATCTCTGCCAGGTGGATGGTTGTCTCAAGTAAAGTACTTTGGTGACTACTGGGGTTGAGAGCTGAACTAGCCACTTTTTTTTTTATTAAGACTTTATTTATTTATTTTACAGACAGAGATTGCAAGTAGGCAGGTAGAGAGAGAGAGAGAGGAGGAGGTAGCAGGCTCCCCGCTGAGCAGAGAGCCCGATGTGGGGCTCGATCCCAGGATCCCAGGACCCTGGGATCATGACCTGAGCTGAAGGCAGAGGCTTTAACCCACTGAGCCACCCAGGCGCCCCAAGCCACTTTTTCTTAAGTCACCATTTTTACTTGAAAGAACAACTGACAGGCAAACTGGTTTTTCAAACTTCGATATCTGGCAGAGATTTTCATTGAAAATGAACAAAATGAGCTTGTCAGTTCAAGGGAAGCAAAATCCAACTGAATTTGTTGGCAATGATTAAATCTGAGCTTTCAAACAAAAATTACAGTTTTGGAAAACTTACTATCTGCCCCTGTGAACTTGTCAGTTTCCCAATCCTTAAAGACTTTTCTGCTGAGATAGGTGGTGTTACTAACAAATGTGATATTGTATAATACAGTTCCATTTGGAATTTTTGCATAACCCAGTGATCCAGTGTCTTCCAAATGACCAGTGTTTGATATTAAAAAAAAAATATATATATATATATGCATAAGCAAAAGATCCATTTAAAGTGCAAGGTAGGGACGCCTGGGTGGCTCAGTTGGTTAAGCGGCTGCCTTCGGCTCAGGTCATGATCCCAGCATCCTGGGATCGAGTCCCACATCGGGCTCCTTGCTCAGCATGCTCAGCAGGGAGCCTGCTTCTCCCTCTGCCTCTGCTTGCCACTCTCTCTGCCTGTGCTCGCTCCTGCTCTCTCTCTCTCTGACAAAAAAAAAAAAAAAAAAAAAATCTTTAAAGTGCAAGGTAGACAAGAGATTTTAATGAAACAATATGGAAAGCCTATTGATATGGTTGTATGATTCCACATTGCAAAAAAAAAAAAAATCCACAATCATCTGAAAAGGCTATTAAAACTCTCCTCACATTTCCAACTTAAAAAGAAAATCTGTGTAAGTCCAGGTTTTCCTCATATACTTCAACTAAAACAACATATTGAGACAGATTGAATGCAGAAGCAGATACGAGAAACCAGATGTCCTTTATAAAGCCAGACATTTACAAAATTAAGCCAGAGAATTGCAAAATGTAAAACAATGCCATTCTTGTCACTATATTTTTTGCTTTGGAAAACATATTTCATTTCATTAAAAATACATTATTTGTGGAAACATGTAATGGGTTCATTATTTATATTTTAAGTAGGTTAATAAATATTTAAAAATTTTTCAGTTAATTTCTCACATGATAAATATTAGCAGCTCTAACTACATAAACAAAAACTCACTAGTGTTTTCAATAATTTTTGAGAATGTAATGGATATTTAAGACCAAAACGCTCCAGAAATACTAACGTAGATCAAGCCCTAAGCACATAGTAAACTACTCAGAAGCTTTTAACACACTTCGCACGATCTCATAAAGAAACAATTGAGAAGTTATGTAACTGCATTTGTAATACGGGACAGGAAGAATTTTCCTTCTGTTTTAAACTAAAAGAAACCATACCATTCATACTAAAGAGAAGACTTCAGTGCCTGCTGATGGCATTCTCTCCATTCTTTCTTCCAAGTCTGTGAGTCTCATTTCATGTGTCCCCATTTACAGGAGTAAAATTAGCATGTTATCTAGTCAACATTTGGCTCATGACTCAATGTCACTATAAAAATCATTTTAGCAGCTTCATAGGTCCAACTTCTTTTAAGATACACATCTATGTGGAATGCTTCGATTTATTTAATATAGGAGACGTAAGTACATACTTTTCCTAGCCTCTTGCAATCTATCTAATTTGTGAAAACTACAAGGGTAAAATCTTTTGGTCTAGTTTCTCAAATAATTTGTATATATGATATTTTAAAAGGTAAAGAGCATAAACAAGGGAAAGACATGAATCTCAGTTTAGAAATCCATTATACAAATGAAGAATTTTTAGAATACCAATATACTGTTTCTTTTGTTAAAGAGTGAGAATGTGAGATTTTTTTTAAGAAAGGAGAAAAGAAAGAGCAAGTTTGTCCCTTAATCATGAATTTTGATTGGCTTTTTAGATATCAATATTTGGAGATTTATGCTTTAAAATTTAATATAACTTTAAATGGTATAGTACTTAAATAATAAAATGTGTTTCTCTCTAATCAGACTATGAATATTAATATAATTTAGTTGTTTTCTGTAACTGGATACAAAAAAATACCATTTTATCTTGTTGATATCCAGTACTACCATTTTGCTTTATCTACAAAATTCTGATTATAGCAACATAAACAGGAAACTTTAGTGGAGTCCACTTTTGGTAAATTTTGCAGGTTTTATTCTGATTATTTTTATAAGGCCAGAATGTATGCTAATTGCTATTCTATTAAACCTCTACCAGCTGCTTACATTAGATTTTTAACTTTTATCATTTTTTGGTATCTATTAGACATAATCATTTAGCAATAGTGTCCCCAGAATATCTAAGCAAAATTACAAAGTCATTATACAGCAGTGTATTTGGTGTAAAAGATATTTCCAGTCTCTGGCAGTCATATCACTAAAGAGCTGTGTCTAAATGTTTAACTGAAAGAAAAAATAATATAGCTGCCATACATGTAAAAATAACTGTTTTTCAGCATCTAATGATAACTCGCTAAAAGAACTATAATCATGGAAAGAGAGGGGGGAAAAAAAGAGAGTTCATAGCATCTATACATTTTGTTTAAAAGTGTAATTGTATTCTTCCTCATTCATGTATTTACATGTGTGCTATTTGTCAGGTATTTTTCTTTTTTACTGAAAAATAAGTCTATTGTCCAGAGAGAAAAATATAATAAAAATGAAATACTACTTTTATGATTATTATTATAATAATTATAATGGACCATAATTGAAAGCCCCATACTCAGCACATAATCTAGTAAGTGTGTTTTATAAGTACTTAAAGAGAGAAGTTTATAGGGATAAGCTCTTTTCACAAATGCCATTAATGTCTTTCAAGCCAATTGAAAGCCATATGTATACATTTTAAAGGTGAACACAATATACGTTTACATCTGTCAAAACCTTGTTTCTTATTCTGTGTACTTGTTACTTAAGAGAACACTAAGTGAAAATTCAAATTAAGTTGTTGGCTCCCCTCTTTGAAAGTAGAATTACTGCTAGGATCTTTTAACATTCCCAGAGACACAAATCATAACACAGCACAAATTCTTTTAATTCACATCTTCTCATGGGAAATGTCACTCCTTTTATCTCTTATTCTTGATATTTCAAATCTCCTTAAAACTATTAAAAGCACAGTGAATTAGATATTAACCCCCACAGTCACATGTATTATTATGACAGTCTATGTAGAAAAATGATAATGACAAAAAAAAACTTCTATTGCAAAATACAATGTTTTCTATGCAAAACCTATAGAACCTGGGTTAAGTCACAGTTCTGTGTATTATTTAGCAGTCACTTAGTATCTCTGAGACTTATTTTCTTCATCTGAAAATAAGGATATTTTTGCCTACTCCATAGCATTGCTATCAGATGAGAAATGATAGCAGTTGTGCTTAGACAAAAAGAAAAAAAACAAAAAACAAACAAACCTGTGATTTAAAAAGCCATAAAGAGACTGAGAGTGAGAAACAGTAACAGTGATTGTTAAGACAAACTTATTCCTGTAATCCACCTTTCCTTAAACTTCTATGAGATAATATTAGGTTGATATGCATGTCCAATTTTAAATTGCCAAAATAACATAGAGATTAGATACTGTATTGGTTAATGGTGGTAGAATAGATAATGAAAAACATTAAATTACTCCAAGGTCAAAACCTTTATTCAGACTTATAACTCACTCGCAGACAGGCAACCTGGTAAAAT
Source organism: Taxidea taxus jeffersonii (assembly GCA_003697995.1). Taxonomy (NCBI): domain Eukaryota; kingdom Metazoa; phylum Chordata; class Mammalia; order Carnivora; family Mustelidae; genus Taxidea; species Taxidea taxus. The sequence goes on from ML111263.1 coordinate 16,391, forward strand.
AGAAAAATGAAGGGAGACTTTGTAGACCTTCATTCCAGACAATTAACTGTGTGAAGATGGGCAAATCATAGAATTGTCTAGTCCTCAGATTCTTCACCTGTAAAACTTTCTGGATTTTTAGGATTTGGTAATTGAGTATAATCAGGGAAGAGGGAAATTCTCTGTGGCTACTGATGAAGGACGTCATATTTTTTCTTCATTGTTTAGTTTCATTTAACATACTTTTATTTTGCACTGACTGTATGCAAAGGACTCTACTAGGAATTGTATGTAACTAAAACATTGAAATGTAGTTCCTGTCTTGTCAGAGCTTATGTTCAGTCTAGAAGGAGAGGTCACTATAATGCTAGTTAGAATTTAAGTGCCCTCTATGACAGGCACAAAGCAAGGCCCAAATGGGATTGCCAGCTGAAAAAATAGGGAAAAGAAGACAAAGACAAGGTGGCATTTGGCTGACTTTTGAGGATTAAATCCATTTCAACAAGCAAGTTTGTTAGAGGAAGGCATTCCAGCTAGAATCACAGACTTGAGCAGTAGTGCTGCAGAGAAGCTCTGGAAAAATATTGTACATTATTCTGCAACATACCAAGTATAAGAGCTAGTGATTGAAGTTAAAGCAACAAAAGAGGGTTCTTTCTAGATTGTGGAAAAACTCAGCAATAATCCTGAGAAGAGCTTTTCTGTGTTTTACAGGAAATAAATATGAGTGACATCAAATACAAATCAACACACCTGGCAAGTGATCAGACATGGCTATCAAGTGAGAGAAATAGGCAAAAGCATGCTCCAACATAGTGTATTAGTAAGGCCAGTTTATTCTATGTTTTGTTGTCATCTTATTTTGTTTTATTGAATTTGAAATGCTTAAGCAAAACCAGGTGAAAATATCTTTTTAGCAGGCAGTTGCCCTTGTGTGAGGAGCCTGGGAAAACAGTCTAAAGAGGAGATGCATATTTTTGCATTATCCATTGTGAGAAATTAGAAGCCACGGATTAGATGAGTTTTTCAAGTTAGAAAGGAATGAAGGAAAAAGGGTCAAGGACTGATTTTAAATTCCTACAAAATGTCCCCAGGAAGAGAAATCTGTGAAGAATACAAAAGTCAAATAGGATAGAACCAGGAGAGGAAAGTGACAGTTGTGGTGTGTTGTTGGTGTTGTTGTTGTTTATCAGCACCCACCATATGCTTAACATTTATTAGGCTCTTTGGATACATAATCCAAATGAATTCTCATAGCTACTTTGAGAGCTAAGTATATTTATCACAATTTATTGATGAAACAGTGAGTACAGAAATATTAGATATAGCATAACAACTAAATGGAAAGTCTAGATTCAAATACAGATAGCTATAATACCTATAACACTACCTGTAATATTCTTGCCTCTATAGCTTGCACTATGTGCTAGGAGAGATTTTCGAGGAGAATGTAACTGTAAATGCCATGTATTGTAGAGAGATCAAACCAGGATGGGCACTTAAGAAATGTAATCATTAAGCAGTTACTTAATGTTAATACAAATCATTTTAGTGACCTATAAGAAAGTAATCTCCATTAAAACATACTATATAAAAGCCAATGGAATACAGACTTTTTAAAGGGTTGTTCAAAGAAAGTGAGAAAATAAAAGTAGCTGAACCCTTCTGAGAAATTTAATAAGGAAAAAGATTGTTGTGCAAAGATGTACAAAAGTTGAGTAAAGAATATTTGTTTGAATGATTGCTTTTTTGTTGTTGTTTTCTGGTTTTGCTTTTTTAGTAAGAGGACTTGAACATGCTTACAGGCTTATGGGAGAAATGCAAAGGAGAAAGAAGACTCAAATTATTGAGGAAAACAAATAATGGATAGAGCAAGGTCCTACAGGAGGCAGCAGGAAATAGAATCAACAGCATGCCTTAGAAAGAAAGAAGCTAGTTCATCTAGGAAAGAAAGAATAGTGTTTTACAGAGAAATGTGTTTGAGAGAGGAAGAAATTTGAAAGAATATGCAGCAGATGCCCTGTATCTTCTCAGAGAAGGAAGATGCAAAGTCACCTCTTAAGGCA
>ML111263.1:23435-38492 GCA_003697995.1 Taxidea taxus jeffersonii
AAAAAAAAAGGTCTCTCAGTTTTCTTTTCATGATAGAATGGGTTTGTGGAAAATTTGTCTTATTACTGGACTTTGCACTCTTCTTACTCAAGTACCAATGAAAAAATAAAACAAGATTGTAATATCAAGTACTTTTGAGTATTTAAAAGAATGCCAGTAGTTCTTTCATCCATTGCTTTTGCAGGATTTAAAACTGGATGTATTTCCCTAACAAATCTTGTAAAAAAATAACCTTTAAAAGTAAAAAAAGGGAGCACCTGGGTGGCTCAGTGGGTTAAAGCCTCTGCCTTCAGCTCGGGTCATGATCCCGGGGTCCTGGGATCGAGCCCCGCATCAGGCTCTCTGCTCAGTGGGAAGCCTGCTTCCCTTCCTCTCTCTCTGCCTGCCTCTCTGCCTATTTGTGATCTCTCTCTGTCAAATAAATAAATGAAATCTTTAAAAAAAAAAAAAAAAGGTAAAAAAAGGAGTTCACGATTAAGGAGCCACAGTGTTGTACACATGAAAAGCACTTAATCAGTTTCTGACTCATGGTAACCACTCGGTACTAATTTGCTATTAGAATTTTTATGGCAAAGCTTTCCAGTTATTGGAAAACTGAGTCAGAGTATATGTTAATGAAACAGTTTAACAACATTACCCTAACATACCTAGGGACAGTACTTTATTCAATGGCTAAAGGTCAGCAGGTCACAGATTGGTCTTTTCAAATTCAAATTGAAAATAAAACTTTAACACTGCCACCTTGAAATATACAGACTTATGTATATTTTAGATTTTGTTGTTTCCCTACTATTTATTACCAGAAGTTACTTATCAAAGCAGCTCTCAGAAGGGGTTAAGGAAATTATTGCAATTTAGTGGCATGAGGTAAGTAAAATTTTTTCTGTGGTCTTTGAGAGTTTGCTAATTTTCTTTGATAAGATTTATATTTTTATTTATATATTAATATTCTATTTAAAATAATCTGCATTAATTTTAGACACCCTTAATATTATTGATAGAGCAGCTCCATTTCTTTTTTTGTCTTCCCTGAAATTGAGACTCATCAGCATCAAGACCTATCTTATACAAGAGAATATATTAAATCATTTTATAACAATGGAAGAAATTGATTTTTATTAATAAATATAATATAATTATTTTATATGTATATTAATGGTATTATTAAATAATTTAGAATAATTATATCTTTATGCTACCAAATGTCTTTTTTTCTAAACATTTCTAGATTTTAATTGCTATTCTCCAGGCTCCTGGAAATTTTTGTTTGTCTTCTAATCCTAAAGTCCAGAGCCAGGCGAAATATAAACAGTAGTAACTTTTTTATTATTCTAAGTACAAAGAACTAGAAATAGTAACTGCAATACTGACAAATATATAAATGACAAATGAAATATCAATAGCTGAGTTATGAGGGGGACTTCCCTCATGAATGTTTCAACTTCTTTTTAGTTTATACTCCACAATATTGCTGTCCCATGTTTATCTTAATTTGTTAACAAGCATCTATTTAACAATGGCTCTGCAATTGCAGCATCATGCTAAGGCCTGAGAAGTGTTCCCAGACACCTAGAAAGCCCCAAACCTCATGGGGGTCAAAGTCCTCATCTTGTATTTACGCAGTCAGTTTCATCCTTAAATATTCTACTGTCTTGTACCTGCCCTAATTTGACTTCATTCTTTTGATTACCAAGAGCTTTTCCTGTTGATCAAGTTTTTGTTGCATGCGAATCTACACATCTCAGATTCAGGCCATCTACACATCTTGGGAGGCTGTTTATTGCTGTAATAACGAAAGTAGTTTATGAACTCTCTCTCTATATATATACATGTATGTATATATATATATATATACATAAACTATGAAAGTAGTATATATATATATATAAACGAAAGTAGTTTATATGTGTGTGTATGTATACACACACACACACACATACATGCCTGGAAGAACTCCTTTAGAGTTCTTCCCAGAACTCTACCCAGAGAACTCCTTTAGAAACAGAAAATATATGTATTGGGGCACCTGGGTGGCTCAGTGGGTTAAGCCTCTGCCTTCAGCTTGGGTCATGATCTCAGGGTCCTAGGATCGAGTCCCGTGTCAGGCTCTCTGCTCGGCGGGGAGCCTGCTTCCCCCTCTCTCTGCCTGCCTCTCTGCCTACTTGTGATCTCTCTCTGTCAAATGAGTCAATAAAATCTTGAAAAAAAAATAAATATAATATATGTATTTATGTAGGACTGCTTTTAATTTCCCTAAAGAATGGTGTCTGGTGAAATGTTTTGTGTATACTTGTTAAGAGTAAAGGAGAAATTGCCTTTCGACATTTCCATTCAAATAATGGAACAGCCCACTCACCTCTATCCATTTGTATTATGGTAACAAACATTGATATAGTTTACATATTGAACACCCAAAAATATTTTGCTAAAACTCTAAAAAATCAGATGGGTTATCAACAAGTACTATAAATAATGTAAAATGCAATTTTTAAATATTTCTTCAAATAAGAAAGGAGTGAAAAGGTAAACTTGCTTCCCACTTTTGGTTTCTGTCTAAAATCACTTCTGAATTCTGCAACCCATAAAACTGTAAGTATCATGATCTGGCTTTGAGATTTCCTAGCATACATCATCACTAACCATTGTAAAATTTGTTATTCTTTCGTTTTTGTGCCAAGATCATAGAACCAGAATTAGCCAACCTTAAAACACTAATTGAGGAATTGATTACCAATAAAATATACTTGTCTCTATAAGAATTTCAGACTTTTTGAGTATTTCTGAAATTTCCAATATGATATATAAAGAGTCAGTAAATACAGGCAATAGTTTTTTATTTTGCCTTTATCCTTTTTTTTTTTTTTTATTGTCTCTTACAGAAGGTGAAGAAGATGCACAACGAAATTCCACAGAACAAAGTGGGGAAGCCCAGGGGGAAGCAGCAAAATCTGAAAGCTAACATCCCACTTTGATAACTTCAGCAACACCTGACAATGTCTCAAATTTCCAGGCCTGGCTGGAATGCATTTGTTTCCAAGAGTGAAAGGGGGAAGGGAAAAGTAGCTATGCTGCATTATAGGAATCTGCTCATTATCATGTCAAAAATGGGGGCAGAGGCTGTGGCTGCAGACAGACTTTTCTCTACCTCTGTCATTAGCAATGGTTGAAATCATGTGGCTTGTGTTTGGATGTCATTTTTGTATGGATCCTTTCACTTGACCATATGATAAAATGCTTGTAGAGAGTAGCACTGACCTAGATGATGATTCTTCCTGCAGCATCTGGCCCCTCAGAATGTCAGAGGATTTAATTGTGTCTAATTGCAAAGGGTTGGTTGAACCCCAGAGTTTAAATATCTCTGGTCTAAGTATTCACCCAGTAAAAGAACCATCCAGAAAGCACTGTTTTTAGCATTATGTATCTGTGTGTTCCTGCTGTGTTATTTACACTGTATTGTACTGTACAGTATACACGCTCAGCACTGCCCCCTTCTTTGATTGCTTATGAGAAACAAAAATAATGTATGTTACTGTGAATTTTTATACCACTCATTTTTAAAAGGGCTGCCTTTTTCCTTCTCCACAGTGTGGTGGTGTACACAGGATAGATCATACTTTTTTTAACTTAATCTTTCCCCTTGATCCATTGTTGATTAATTGAATCTAACCAATTCATCAAGACTTTTTTGCTTTATTAGAGAGGCATTTGAAAATGTCTGCTAATGTGAATTTTACTTCAATTCAGTCTGTTTGATGTCTGTACAGACCAGAATTCAATATGCATATTTTGTTTTATTTTCAATTGGAGAACTTTTCCCAACTAATATATTTTTAAAAATTTTTAATTATGAGGATTTTAGAGAATCAGGATGGTGGGAAAGATAAGATAATATTAAGAACAGGAAACATTTTGTTATTATGGAATCAAATTACTCAATGCTGTATGCTAGATTTAAATTGAGAGGACAACTTATCAGCATGGAGCTGTAACAGATGGAAAAAATTATCTTGTAATCATGTGGACACCAATCACAAAAGTAAAGCCCTTGCATTGTGTTTTTCATGTCTTTTTTCAGCCCTATCAGATACAAATGTTATTATGCACTTTTTAATGTTTGTAAACTTTTACTAATAATTAGTGTGAACTGCATTCTGATACAATAATAATTATCATTAGAAGCTAACAAAATCCTCATTAATACTGTTGATAGTCTCTGCTGTGTTTTGACATCATGGTTCTTATATGGAAAGTTTCTGTGAGCTGTGTAATCCCATTGGTCAGTATTACAAAATCATTTATCAGTAGTAATAAATAAGGAACAGATAATATGCCCATGGCTCATGGATTACTGGACAAATAACAGATAACAGGAAGACCCTTTGCAATAAAGAGCCCACTTAAATTATCCTCGAGGTCTTAGATACAGTCCCATTTGAGGTAGGTTAAACAGCATTTCCACAGATAATCTCCATGGATGTACCAGGAACTCAGCCCTCCTCCATAGCTGCCTATAGGATGAAAGGTCAGTCTGCCCTCATCTCCCCTTACAGTACTTTCCAAATGAGTAGGATAAAGGCATAGGTATCATTTGGTCCTCAATCATGTATTACTAGAAAAAATGTTAATAGGGTGAGTCTCTCAAAATAGAAGAGTAAACAGTAGAGTACTTCATTCTAACCAGTTAGGGTCCAAAATGCCCAATTAAAATTCAAATAATTCCACCTATTAATAGACTCACAAGTGGGAAGGAAGGTTCCTGAGACATTTTTAGACAGTCTCTGGTAGTCCATTTAAGATATCCAGCCCATAAAATCACTTTTTCAATATCCTCATTTACTATCTTCATAGCTTTCTTGTGAATCTAGATAAAGTTCTCTCCATCCTTAAAGTTGTGGAATTCCAAATTGATTACATGTGATTTTGTAAAGTTTAGGACTAGTGCTGAGTGTATGTGGACACTTAATATTCCTATGTGATATACTATTATTAATGCATGTGGTGTCATGCTTGTCTTTGAATATATAATAGTGCTAAGTTGCAAAGTCATATGGAGCTTTTGAATTATTTTGACCTCTTACTGCTACTTTGTCTGCTATATTAAAACCCAGAGAGAGTCCCAAGCTATAAGATAAAAATCTACTTTCCAAAAGGTCCATATCCTACAAATGTTGCTCAGCAAAAGTTCTCAGTGTCTTCCAAATTGTATTGTAATATCTTACTTGCAAATCAATAATATATATGGAATTTAATTTTTAAGGAGAAAAGGAAAAGGTAGAAAACTAAGGCATTAGGTTTGAGAATATGTATTGAATGCCCTCTAACCAACTAACATTATGCTAATCACTTTCCAGCACATTTTCTCTGATTTAATTGCTTCTCCTCAGAGAATTTAAAGAGGTAGTGTTATCCCATTTCACAGATTAAGAAATTAAGGCTCAATAAGTTATAGCTTTTCCAAGTTTAAAAAAGGTAATAAGTGATGAAATTAAGATTTGAACCTATCTTTGTCTGTTTCCAAGGAGCTTTCTACTGCATAGGCCATAAAATTAAAGCCAATTATAGAGCATCTTTATCTGTAAGGGAACATTTAGAGATGAACTGATTCATCCTCCATATATTATAGAGGGAAACTGAGTCTCAGAAGGGGGAATTGTCTTTCTCAAGGTTACCTAGATGAGTAAAAACACAGATGTGACCAGATCATAGAAAGTGTACTTCAAAAAAAAGAACAAAAGACATTCAATTAGCGTTTATTTTTTTGTGTTATACTTTCCCCAGAATACCTTTCTGGCATGTAGTCTATAAATTTAGCATGGTTCAGATTTTTTTTTATGTTCCATGCTACTTGTTTTGTTTAATTAACTAGAAATATGAAAATTTGTTTTACTCATTTGTAGTATGAACCTATCAAATTTACCTTTTATCAAGTATAAACATCCTATGCCAACATACTGTTCTCATAATTCATAGAAATGTTTTTTCAGTATATAACAGGCAGTGTTCAGTTTTTAGGCAACATCCCAAGAACTGCTCACTGTAAATGTCCTAAACTTGAGTTTTACTCAGACACGCCATTTTATAAGATGAATGATATTGCTCTTTCTCTTCAGAGAAGCAATAATGGGTAAACAAATGTCACTGCCAGGTAGCTTAGCTTCTGAGTAAAGCTTGTCATAATAGGAAGACAATGTATAGTTATCAGGTAAAAACAGGAAACCATCTATGATTTATGATGTCTTAATAGGCCCCAAATTGTTCTTTAATCAAAGAGTGGCAGTCTCTGAAGTCATTTGTGAGCTTGTATGACTTTTGTATCTAGTAATGTTGCATGCTCACATAATTGATATTAAAAGTAATACATTTTTTCTGAAATGTGCACAGTCTATTAAGAGTATTTATTGAACGTACACTATGTATTTGGTGCTTGAGAAAGTACTTCGAGTGAGAAGGAGAAATTCAAGCCTCAGCCATACTGTGGTAGATATACAGGACATTCTGGCCTCACTTTTTCTGAGCCTTTACTCCAATAATTTTTACCTCCATTCCACTCTGGTAGCCCACTTCCTGGACTTCATTGTCTACCAGAGTCAAGTCTTAAATTGTAAGCACCACTATCATTCCTGTGGTTCTTACTTGCTCATCTGCAGGGCATTGATTTTCAATCATTAGAAAGACCAGTGTTTATCAGAGTCCCCTGAAAATTTTACAACACTCCTTCCTCCGCCCATATACATTCTGTTTCTCTCACACGTGTGCACACACACACACACACACACATACACACACACACACACACACACACTTCCACCTTGAAAACACTCCCTGTGTAACTTTGGCATCTTTTTCCTGCCCCCCCTCCCACAACCTGAGAACCACTGATTAAGAAAAAATTCAAAGTTTCCAGATGCACCAGCTCTGTTTATGCCACTAAAAAGGTTTAAAATAAGTCAGTAACAAGAATGGAGTGCTCACAGACACCCTTGCTTATACTCTATTAAGAATAACATCTTGGGCTAGAAAAAGCAGAGAGTTTAACTTCTTTTATTTTGCTATTGTTCTCTTTTCAATCACATAAAGGGAGGGAAAGACCAAGCAGAATCCAAAGTGGGACCCAGGAGAAAGTAAGCATCAAATAACACCCTGAGTTCAGACAAGGTCTTAAGCAGACAGGGTAAAAGAGGGTGTAGATCTTTAGGTTCATGTTATTTAGGTCACAAGGATAAAATACTACACAGGAATTTGGCACAAAATACTAGCCACTCAAAACAAGTTCGTATTGTCTTTGGTGTTTCTTCTCTTTGTATACTTGTTGCCGCTATCTAGGCCAGAATGTGGGGATTTGGGATCTGGCCATCTCTTACTATAAAGTCAAAATTAATAAAACTTTCTGACTATAATTGGTTAACTTTCTAGTTTGTACCACATCTACTTTCTGATTATATCAAGATGAATTTTTTCCACAGCAGCTCTCCTCCCACTCTGAAATCCACTGTTAACCTCCTCAATGCTCCTGATTTTCTTAATTTCTTGTCTTTCTGTCATCTCTGCCCAATCAGAACCCATCAAACCATCTGCTTTCACTTTACTTGCCTTCAGAATGACTGTAAAAAGTCATGCTTATTCATCGTTTGCAACCACATTTTAGACATGAATGCTATGAAGCTCTTTTTTTGTCCTATTCCTGGGGATAGAGGAAGTTTCCCCACTACTGTCTAAAATGTAGGTTTTCATCTAATTTTTTTTTTTTTAGATTTTATTTATATACTTGAGAGAGAGAGAGAGAGAGAGACAGCACATGAACAAGGGAGAGGGTCAGAGGGAGAGGTAGAAACAGGCGCCCAAAGCAGGGTTCCAACCAGGACCCTGGGATCATGACCTGAACCAAAAGCAGACACTTAACTAACTGAGCCACCCCCATCTCCCAAGTCATCTGACATTTTTAAACCATTTTCTTTCAGGAGGTCTGTTAATTATCCTTTTTTCTTCACTGACTTCACCCTTTTCTACAAATGTGCTCAAGTCCTTAGTTCCGCTCTTAACTTCACTACTTGTATTTCTCAGAATAGTAATCTTTGCTCTTGTTTTCATCTTTCTCCTCCTTATTTCTTATCCTTTTGTAATTTGACTTCCAAGTAAATTTTATTACCAATAACATCTTAAGTAGTTCCTGGACTTTTAGAATTGTCACGAAAACCCCAGTCAATGTGGAAATTTAAAAAAATGATGATGTTCCAGAGGACTCAAGCTTCTCCTAAAGTAAAATTTAATGGTTCTATAATTCTAACTGATAGTTGGGCAGGGTTTAGCTGTATAATTAAGGATGGAATCTACGTATCCCAAGAAAAAAATTCTTCAGGTTCACATCTTCCATCATATATGGATGTGTCTTTTCACTTCCACCACATTCTCCCCATAATATTTGCTACATCTCCAGGTCCTACAATCCTCATTTCTTCATAGGGGTGGTTGCACATATGTAGGCATTAGCCTGGAGCCTGGACATCCAGAGATAGGCAAGATTAGCTTGTGATGTTTTAGAGTTCTGTATTCCATTATACTCCAGGATGACTGCCTTCTTTGTACCCAGTCCCACTCTAGTTCTCCGAATTAGAACTAAGTTAGTACATCAATTCCAGTGCTCAAATATAATGGATAGTTTGTGTATGTTTTACAAGCCTATCTTATAGCATTTAATCCTATTCACCATGGGATCTTTTTTGAGATGTTTCCTTTACTTTCCTACCCATTTCCCCACCCCCTGGTGTATGTATGTATGTATTTAATCCTTTGTTCCTTTTTTCTGGCAACTCCTCACTTTCCTTGACAAATCTCTCCTTCTCTACCTCCCCACTAAATACTGTGGTTCCTTGGGATTCTATCTTTATCTCTCCCTAATCCCACTGTTCACATACCTTCTTCTAGGCTAACATCAATCACCAGTTTAGCTGTGATGAATCCCAGAGGTCATTCCTGATCACCCAACTTACTGGACAGCTCAATATGGATTTCCCAGAACCATCTTAAAATTCAACATCCCAGCACTAAATCCAGTGTATGACCCCATTCCCAAAACTACTTTTCTTCATATGCTGCAGATCTCATATAATGGAAGCCCTGATTTCTCAGCAATCTTATAATTCTTACAGTTCTCTTAACTCTTGTTCCTCCAATTTGTTTTTCAGTTCATCAATTCTAATTCTTCTTGAAATGTCCCATCTCTTTTTATCTGCATTATAACCCTTTAAATCATCGCTTATCTAATATAATGCAATAACCTACTGATCAGGACCTGCCTCGTCTGGCATTCTCACAGCCAGATGAATCCTTTTAATACCTAAGTCTGATTGTTTCACTCCCCTAAATTTTAAAAAAATCCTTAAATTTAGCCAGACAAAAACTTTTTGGTATAAGTGCCACATACTATTTTCACATAACTCCTTGTTCCGTGTTTGCTGTTTTCCTGTTCCTAAGATGTTCTTCTTCATGCTGGACAGCAAGTTCTCATTGGTCCTTTCAGATTATGTCCCACTTTACCCAAAAAGAGCCTTTTTGACTTGTATCCTCATTCCCAAGCCCTACTCTAGGAAATAGCTATTCTATACTCCTTCATCCCCTAACACTTGATCTGCAAGTGTATCTGGTTAGATCATAGCTATTTGTTTACATGTGTATCTCTCCAACTACAATATGAGCTCTTTAGGGAAAAGCCCTGTTTTGCTCATCTCTGTCTCCTCATTGTCTATTAATACTCAGTAAACTTGTAAATGAATGTCTGCCCTGCTGAAGCTCACAAGGTAGTTAAGAAACAGAAGTACACACAGATTGATTAGGGAAAATGCAATACAGAGATAAAGTTGAGAGTTGAAAATAGTAGAGTCTGTATAATATTGCCTTGCAGAATGTAAAAGCTTAATTTTTTTCTAGTTTATGAAATAGTGTAACTATTTTTATTTATTTTTAAATTTAATTTAGTTTATTTTTAAAAGAGGGAATGGGGAGGGGCAGAAGGAGAGAGAGAATCTTAAGCAGTTTCCACACCTGGCAGGGAGCCTGAGCTGGCTCCATCTCACAACCTGAGATCATGACCTGAGCCAAAATCAAGAGTCAGATGCTTAACCAACTGAGCCATCCAGGTGCCTCATTAATGTAACTATTTTTAAATTTGATTTTCAAACTGTATGCTGCACATTTACACAACACACAGATTTGACATGGCATACAGAGATGAAATGTCCAATAGGATAATGTATAAATAAATGAGCAAATTAGAGTAAGTCATCCAGCTAAAAAGTGACCTGGTAAAGATACTTGGCATTAAATACTACAAATTCCCTTCAGTTTGCTAGAATTGAGAATAGACCAAAAAAAGAAAAAAGGAGATTATATCATAGTCTCCCAGCTTAAGCAACATACTAGTCAGAGAGCAAGATCTCTAGGGAGACTTGGTCTTTAAACAAGGGGAATTGAAGTTTCTAAGAATATGCTTTGCAGAAATAAAAGCTAATACACTCTAATAGGCTAAGTAAATGAGAGTTCTGAAGAATATGATGAACTTCAAAATGGCAGGAATTCATAGAAAAAAAGAAAATAATACAAAGGGACCAAGAGACATGTCTTTATACAATCAAGAAGGAAAGGACACTGATGTAGATGTATAAAACCTTAAGGCCCTTTTCCTGAATATTATCTTTTCGGAAACACAGAGAAATAGTAGTGATCAAATTAACACTGGAAATCTGGCAGAACTAAAGAAGCATTGTGTACTTTTTGACTCTGAAACTAAAAAGTAAGAATGGCCAAGGAAATGATGTAGGTTACTCCTAACAGAACACAAGTTTGCACTTTGGCTACCATGATTAACTTTACACATTTCCCTTGAGTAGGATGGTGTGGCTATTATGAATGGCTTGTTGAATTTTTAAGTTTTCTTTTATCCCACATGTTCTTTAAAATCCATAAAACAATATGTAGTCATGAATTTTAAGAGCAAAAAATTTTGTAAAAATAGCTATAGCTAGGGAGTGACAACTTAAACAGAACCTGCCTTCCTAGATGGTCCTAAATAAAATCCAGTAAATAATCATTTTTATTTAGGAAATATTTGTTGAGCATTTAGTAAGTTTAAGTCACTGTGTTAGGTACAGTAAGTAGTAAAATTAAAAAAAAAACCCACAAAATCTTTGACTAATAGAAACTGGAATATGTAACAGTGAACATAAGGTTTTTTTGTCATCTTCCCAGCCTTTCCCATTGCTACTCCATCTGTTTATTATAAGGAATTTTCCTTCAATTCCATTATGTAATGAGAATTTACTTTTTGCTCAGCTGATTCCCAGGACTTTGTCACACAGAATTGGGAAACCAGATCTAGACACAGATTAGAGTGGTAAGAGGAAAAGATTTTTTTCATGAAAAATATAAGGGTTTTTCTTTGCTGAAAATAAATCAAGTAATAGTTGAAGTAGACAAAAAAAATTTTTAAGTTAACATGTTTAAGTCAATTTGCACAATAAAAAGCTAAGAATTAGGGGGAAAATTAGAAAATCTATAAAACTGGGGGTTCTAAAAGTTTGGGAGGGTTGACAAGAGGTTTCAATGAAGGACCAAAGAAAATTAGGATTAAAAAGAGAATTTTTATAAGCTATGAACTAGACCTTCTAAGAGATACATGTAAAGATTGAGAATACTTTTCAATTATTTCTGGTTTTTAGGTGAGACTTTTTTTTGATGTGGCAAAGACAGGGCCACATGAGACCCTAAGGCTTTTTAAAGTATATTCATTTAATAGCAATGGCAAGACAAGTACATACACATTTATATTAAATGTCTGAATATGATTAGCAGTAACAGATGAACATGGAACATCCCATATGCTGGGGGGGGGGAGAAATGTCACTCAACAGGAAAGATCATAGAGAAGGGTATGATGGAATGATTCCCTGAAATATTTATTTCATTGAAGAAAAAGAGATTACACATTCTACATAGAAAAAATGACATAAATTGAGGTACCCAGGTAAGAAAGCATAGGGTCATATATTTTAAAAATAATCCCAGTTTGCTAGAGCACAGTATATATGCTAAGTCTGAGGTGAGACATGGGTGTGGCTGACAAACCAGATCCATGAGGTCACACAGAGAGAAGAGTGTGGGTATCAGGGAATGTCTCGGGCACAAAGATCCTGAGAAAGAGGGCATCCGTGCCAAGGAGTCTAACACAGAATCAAAAGAATTCTAAAAGTGGGAATTAAGTTTTTGAAGATAGATTAAGGGCTTGGAGATGAAAGTAGGATGTATTCCAAGGTTAAGAATCCAGTGCCTGCAAAAAGCAGACGTCAGAGGAAAAGCGAGAAGCAGAGGTGCATATAAGAGACACAGACAGGATCCTGCCTGGCAAAGCAGCTGCTGCTGTCCTTCATCCATGCTTTCCACTTGGGCCCTGACACACTCCTCAGTTTTTAAAGGTACCCTACCCTACTTCTCTGCTGACATGTGGTTTTAGTACAACAGAAAGAAGTCTTTTTATATTGCACCATGGAAAGGTGATCTTTTCTCAGGGAAATAATAACTATCAGGTTCTGACTATGTATTGGACACTTGATTAAATTGACTCTATTTCTCACAATTACTCTGAAATATGAATATACTTATATCCTTATAAATGACCACCCTAAGTTGTAGAGGAGTTAAGTGGCTTGTCCAAGGCCATAGCAGTTTCTATGTTGCTAAGCCAGGACTGAAACCTATGTTCAACTTTTCTAATGACAATTTCCCATGCTTTACCAACCACACCAGAGCTGTCCGATAGAACAACCCTACACACCAAACACGCATTTTTACATTTTCTAGTAGCCACGTCAAAATAAGAAAGCAGTAAATAACCCAGTGTATCAAAAAGATTGACATTAATATACAATCAATATAAAAATTGACAACACATTCTATTTTTTTTAGTACCAATTCTTCAAAATCCAGTGTCTGTTTAATTTTTTTTAAAGATTTATTTATTTGACAGAGAGAGAGAGAGATACAGCAAGAGAGGGATCACAAGCAGGGATAGTGGGAATGGGGGAGGCAGGCTTTCTGCTGAGCAGGGAGCCTGATGCGGGGCTTGATCCCAAGACCCTGGAATCATGACCTGAGCCAAAGGCAGACGCTTAATGACTGAGCCACCCAGGCACCCCCCAGTGTCTGTTTTATACTGATATCTCAATTCAGACTACCTACATTTCAAATGGTCTGGTTACCATGTGGCATATCCGTACCAAAGAGCACATATCATAGGGCACAAACTATATGCTCAATTCTGTTTTCCAAGAATTAAGCAGAGAAGGGATTCACTTTTGGGACAAGGGGGTGTAGAGTGTGCATGTTTGTGTTTAGTCCTTTCTCAATGACTCTCAACTTTGGCTTCCTGTCAGAATCACTGGAAACTTTTAAACATATTAAGAGCTTGCCCTCCTTTCTATGGATTTTGGTTTTATTGCAGAGTAGGGCAACAACTGTTTTTTTAACTTTGTTGAAGTATAATAAATATTAAAAAGTGCTCATAAATGCACAGTTTTATGTATTCCCATAAAATGAACACATGCAGGTAACCATAATGCAGATCAAAAAGAGTGTATTCCAATACCCTAGAAGTCCTCATCAGGTTCTCTTCTAGACGCCACCCCCTGCAAAGGGCTACATCCACTGAGACTGATAAAATGGTGAATCTCCATCTGTTCTTACAGAGCGGACCCTGGAGTTCAGCCCAAAACTGTCACCTAATATGTTAATGCTCACTGCAGGTTGCTCTTCTGCAGGGTCCTATGCTTGGGTTTCTCAGGTCAATCTGTAGCCCCAGAAATAATGAATCCTATGCCAACCCATCTACCTTCTAGAGGATTTCTACCCAAGGAAACAGGTCGTTCAAACCACTATATCCCTTGGTCCATGCAGGTCCAATCTCCACTCGTCTAGAACCACTGGTTCTGTCTTCATTCAGCCCTTCTTAGTTGCATAATCCCAAAGATTTGGACTTCCCTCCTTCCTGAAACAATCCACCTATTTTCTCACCTGAATTTCACCTCCCTCATTAGCAACAGATCATATGTACAACAGTTTTGTGAAACCAGTAATACTTCAATGTCCTGCTGAACAGGCTTTAATATAAGTCCCAAGTCAATGCCCTTTCCTTGGTACTTAATTGCCCAACCTTCTGCTCCAGGCCTTCTCAATACCACACAGAGCTTCTGGTCTTATAAATTCAATTCTTTGGAAACATTTTTTTTTTTTTCTCTCTGCTGATCTTCTACTTTCCCCAGATCCAAGTGATTTAAAGTGCATTTCTAAGAAAAGTTAAACTATGTCTGCAACAGGTGTTAATCAGGACATTGGCTTAATCAGGGCAAAAAAAGAAAAATTAAAACATTTCCTAACTCAGGCCAACCTGAGTAAATATAAAAGTGAATTGAATCTGTGAGTTCCATGCTACAATTAAGTCCTAAATAAACAACTTTTCAAAGTATTAAATATCCAGCAATATTCAGCCCGCCATTTGTTAGAATAACAATTGCTTCACAGTATTGGTTTTTTTTTTTCCCTGCTCTCAGAACAGTGTCTTGTTGTACTTCCAGCCTATACAAGAATATTTTGAATGAGTCTGACTTTGCAAAGACAGCATTTGCAGCTGAAAATAGCAAAATATGACCATCTGTTCTCTTCCCTTCATGGTTCAATATGACAACATCCTAACACAGTTGTCTTCCTCCATGACACCATTCTTCTCGGCCCACCTGCCTCGTTCCACCAGTTTCCCATTTGAACTTCTTCACTTACACTGTCTTTCCATGTTCCTCTCCTCCTGCTCACAACTTTCCTCCATTTTATTGCTTCATAATTCCTACAACCCTTAAGAATATTCAATTAATTCCTTTCTAATCTCCATCCTCCCAAATCCAGCTTTCTCCCTTAGCCCTCTGCCTCACACTTTCTGCAGTCTACTGAGCCCTACCTAACTTTATGTGGGAAAAAGAGAACAAAGAAAGAAGTTCTATATCAAGGCTTCTAAGATCA